>CAJNSZ010002181.1:0-17357 GCA_905329745.1 Rotaria sp. Silwood2
TTCATAATAATCCAACAGTTGAGTTCCGTTTCGTAGTTATCTATACGATGGTATATGGAGGAAGAGAAAAAAAAAAGTTGCGAATACTTCTCTGGTAATGATTTTTGAAGGAGCTCAAAGCCTTTTGAAGAACAATGCTTGAATTGTTTCTAGCTTGCGTCTGGTTACGTCACTAGTCTGAGGAAGGAAATCTTGATTTCCTCTTCCCTCTATATCAACATTGCCTTTAGATCGTTTTTCATAAAATAGAGTGTGACTATTGTTGATACAGACCAGAAACTAGTGTATCTTTACATTGAATTTATGCAATACGAAATGAACGTAATGAATTTATAGAAAATTGACTGATAGTAGAAGTGAATATCACATTAATTTTTTAATCAGAATCTTACGTAGAAAAAGAGATCAGTTGAAGTCATAGTGATAAGGATCGTAATACGAAATTATATAGAATCTTTAAAAAATGAAATTCATATTGAAAATTACATTTTATTATCAGATTTGACTTAACTCATAGATTTATTTTATTGCATTGACTATCTTAGTAAAAACTCTCTTATCTCTAGTCCAACTAAGTGTCTAACGGAATATTGTTAAATCTCAGACTTTAATAATGTTGATTCAAGATAAAGTTTTTCTTAAATGTATATTATATAATCTGTATTCCATCGAATGAATGAATGAATGAATGTATCAAGTATCATAATGAATATTATCTTAAGATTGACCTTTTCAGAAGAATTAATACATATAATGTTGAATATCGTCTAGTTGAAATTTCATTTAATATTTATAATTCAGTTTTTATAATTGAACAATTTTCTTACCAATTTTTTAAAAATATATTCAATAAAAATAATTCTATTATATCTATTGATCACATATATGTTCAATCCTATAATATAAATATATATTTAAACAACAAAATAATTTCAAGTTTATTCTCTTAAATCATTTATAAAATAATATCAGGAATTCTTTGATCTGATTTTATTATATTTCAATTAAATTTTACAACTAAAGAAAATCTTTAATATTAATTTAAATGTTTTCGAAATAAATTCAATAACTGAACAAGTTATTTTTCCATAATTATCAAATAGATAAATATTATTCATTTAAAATTCGTATAAAACCAGTTGAATAAATCATTATTGTTGAATTAACAATCAATAATTATGAAATAATCATTGCCAAAATTTGATTCATCTATCATTAAAATTTATCAATATTTCGATTTTTCGAAAGAAAAGCGAGAATACGTGTTGTTCAAATCATATGGTTCGATTTTTTCATAAAAGTATGAAGCTATAACATGACTTAAATGTTTTTGAGTGATTCTATAGCTTCAATATAGTTTTATTCTATTGAGAACATTGAATAGTTGTTCGAAGATACCTGCTATTGGAAAGATTGCTGAACATAATGATAGCACTGTGTTGTGTTCAAAAGCACTTTCTTGATTGGTTTGTATATCTAAGAGATAAAGTCTGAGGTTGACTGGTAATAGTATGTCATTTGTCTAGGAAATGGAGACGCTGAACAGTAATAGGCACAGTTTACATTGAACAGAATCTGGTGAAAGACAGCTGGACTTTTCTTGTTTAGAAAATCCACCTTTTTTTTTGAATTTTCATTTTTAAATATGTACTAAGGTTTGATGTATTCGTTGCGTCAAAATAAGAACTATGATAATCTATATAAGATCTAAGAAAGCTTAGTCGCGGCAATTTAAATCTTGAATAAAAATTCATACTTCATCAGTGGCAATCTTAATATTTTTTCATGTCTATGTGTTCTGTGAAAATTTCTCCAAAATAGGTCTTTATAATTGTAGCTCATACTTAATATACAATGATTTAAGATGATTTAAAATCTTGAAAAGGCAGAAAACTACAAAGATGAAAAAAAAATTTACTTTGTGCCGTGTTGTCTCAAAAGGAATTTATGAAAATTTAACGGAAAATTGACTGCTCTTTTCCCTTCAATCTCTCTGAACGAGTTCAAATTTTAATGATTTCTTCGATTATATAAAAAAACAATACTTTTGAAAGAAAAAAAGGAGCAGAAATCGATTCTAGTTCACAGAAAGAAAACTGCAACATGAAAAAGTAAAATGCAGAATATTTTTAGCAGTAGGTAAGTATAAATCTGTGGGCATTTTTAGTCGTTACAAGCTGCACGTCTTTCAGAAAACACCAATGAATACAAGAATCTTGAGTCTCTGAAAACACTTGTTGTATTTATAAATACTTATCTATCTTCGAAACCTGATAAATTTTTGCTGAGCCATCCTCGAGACACCACCGAAAGAAGAAAGACGGTCTCATCAAGCTACTATCTGGTTTAGGAACTTACTTAACCGTTTAGTTGTCAAATGTAGAGTAGATATAAATTATTCCAGGACTCACCGGCCCACAATCTGTCCCATATTTCTAATTACCAGATTGCATTTCTATCAATCTGGCTCTCTCGTTCTCGGATCCCATGCTTTGTAACAGAAACATATCACATTCATTTATTCATGTTTCTTTTATATTTATAAATAGTTTTATCGAAGCTATGCGTTGAATATATATATCTGCTTTCCTTTTAAGGCTAACTTACATCGTATGTGCTACTATATTAATGGTTGGTATTATGTTCATCTATTACCTCATTCGACGAAAAGTATCTTCAATTGCCTTACCGTCATTTGCAGAGTCAAATTTACCAAAAATGGCTGTGGATGAGGCTATGAGACTTACATCACTTCATCGTGCTCTTCAAAACAATTGATAGACTACGTAGTCGCTACTATATTGTGGGTTCAGTTGTAAACGACTTTTGCTGTGTTAATGTGTATTTCCTCGTATGCTAATCAATTATCATTTTCATGCTTAAATCATTTAAGTTGTTGTCTTTGTTTTAATCTTAATAGTGCGCGTACCGTATGAATTATTCTACTGGAATCTTCCTAAAGATTTGTAGTTCTCAAATCTTTTCTTATAAAACCGTGTCTCATGGAAGTGCTATCTTATTTATAATTAATTTGTTTTCTTGAACACTCATTTAAAATGTCATATGATCTTATTTTAAAAATTGGCATGGGCAATAATTTTCATTATCTAAAGTGTGTCGTCAGAAAATAATTTTCTTAATTTTTCAGTTATATCTGTTTGATTTTATCGATGCTCAAAACTTACTTACAAAACAAAAAATAACATACTTGCCTCATTCAAATTGTTATTAGACAGTGTTACTTTTGTCCTTAATAAAACGACGAATGAACAATGCTAAGAGATCATTTATAATTTATTCGATGAGTTGTTTCGCCGAATAAATAAATCACGATGCATCGATCAGATAATATTCTTTTGCTATTCTATGTATATGGTAGAAATAGAATGAGAACAATTAATCAAAAAACAACCAGAAAAAGAAAAGGCAAAAGGAATAAAAAAAATTGAAGAGGTCAAGCAATAATAACAAAAATGGGAGGTCAAACATGAACAATAAAGAGAGAGGTCGATAGAATAGATAAGAATTTCATATTGAAGCAACAGCTCCTCATCCTATACAACGAATAATTAGAGTAAAACTGGATGTAAATGGACGAATATATAGTGAAAAATATATGATTTTTTCAATTTGAGTCACATCTTTTCCTAAATTTTTCCTATATGACATTACTCGAACGAAGAGAAAAGAGATATGTTAGGATAGTCATTGACAATATTCAAATTTTCTTTTCTTTTAAGATGCTCATCAATTGCTCTCAAAGTGAGATTTCAATCAACGGCAACGACAACATCGTTTATTTTGATGGATTATCGCATTGATACAACACCAAATGCCGAATTTTTCGTTTCAATGTCTTCACTGATTTCATGTTTCTGATCCTTATATGCTTATTATTCATGTTTTGTCTTGGCTGCTGTTATTATTGTCGCAGAGAACGTCGACCACAAAGAATTATTATTAGTCATGATCGACTTTTTAATCAGAATAGCATTAATAAATGTTGATTTTATTGTCATTATGTGCTGAAGTTCGTCCAGAAAATACTTGTCTTTTTTTTTCAATTTTTTGATATCTCTAGTTAATTATTGTGCTAATATTATCAGCCAGATGTTCTCATAGTTTTTATGATAACGCTGGATAAAAACATTTTTATTCTGAATGAAGAAGGTTTACATGAAACAAAAGAAGTAATAAGATAAAAACTACAGAGAAAAAGGTCTATTAATTTACTAGATAACCTTGTCGTCGCTTTAATTGAATTGTTAATCGCAAAATAACTCAATAAAATATCTCAAAGAAATTTTGCGGAGAAGTTGTATCATATGACGACTATTCATGTAATATGAAACATAAGCAAAACGTCTTGTCATTATAGTATAGAAAATACGTGGACAACAGCAGGGATATTTATCTGTTGTCGATGGTGAGCCATAGAATAACATTAGAAAAAACATTGAAAATTCGGAAAATGAAAAAGAAAATTTCATGTTCAATTTCTATTGTGGAACAGTAACCATTGTCACATCTTAACTTGAATACAGTTTAAGAGGAATAAGTTGGATTGCAGAGTTTCCTATTTAAATTAAACCGATCCTTAGAGATAGCTGATTTATTCTTCAATATTATAGAATCATAAAAAGAATCGCAAGTATTCCAGAATAAATTACTGACCCATCGAAGTCAAATGGTTGATTTGATTTCAAAGGCTATTAGGTGCATTGAAAAACTAATTTCTATATATTTGTGTACGTTAAGTAATAAAATTTTCGAAACCTATATTTCAAAGTTCATCTTACAAGCAAATAGTCTTTTCGAGACTACTGGTCCATTTTTCAATATCTAAAAAATCAACTTACATTATAATGATTAGTCGTCCGCTCCTATGCTCGAAAAATGAAACCGTCTGTCCTTGAAAATTAATTGAATTTATGAGATACCTCTTACACATATGTATATATTTATAATGGATTAAAAAAAAAACAAAAAAGAAATATGTGAGTTGACTTTTATATTCAGATGTTTTTTGAAGGGAACCAATTAATTGATTGTTAGTGAGTTTTTTTTAACAGATCAATAGGAAGGAATTGAATATTCTGTTAAGCTAGAAAAAAAACGTAGTATATTTTGTAAAGAAGAATTCGCCCTATAAAACGTCACCTTTAGTCTTCCGATTCCACTGGACTACTCAGAATGAATAGCGACAGTGTATTGTGCTTTGCATTTATTATAAAAATGAAACACATTGATTTTCCCTATAGACATCTTTGAAAATAATATTGAGCTGCATGCATATTTTTTCTTTTTCTAGTGAGAGAAAGAACTAAACTATATCGCTTTTTAAAAGCAAACTTTTTTTTCGAAAAAAATAATATGTTACAGTTTTCTAAAATATACGTATGTTTGGATATGTAGACCAACTTTGTACATATATTTTTGATTTTTATCAGAAAATAAACGAAATCTATGCTCTCAATTTAAAAAAAGGCTTTATCAAAGTGATCGAAGTCAAACGTTCTTTACAGCTTGACGAAGCAAAATTCTTTTTCAATACTCCGTAGTTGTTGTGGTCGCTAAACTTATAAAATATTCACAATAATTTCCCTTTTTCATATTTCATTTGATTTTTAACCTTCAATTCGGCAATATTATTGTACTGGAAACTCGAAACGAGTCTTGTATTAAATAGGTGTTCAGTTATTAGATATTTCAATCTGCACGATAAAAAAGCCTCTATAACTATGAAGTAAGAATATTATTTTTAAATTGTTGATAACAGTGATGTGTCGCGTTGGAACTCGTATTGAGTAAATGACAAAGTTTTAATAAGACTTAAATAAGCATATCAAGGTTCGTCCTTTTTCAGCCCCAATGATCATGATGGGGAATCCCTTTGAATTTCAGTATTGTTATCAATGCACAATATGAACGGATATCGATTCAAATTACTCACTGATTTGGAAATCAATTTTAATCATTATTTTTGAAGACCAGAGGCCTTTTCCAAAACGCGAGAGCATGAAATTTTATTCTGTAATATCGTCCCAGAATATGTCCTATATTCTTCAAGGATAGTTTATTGTATTTTTAAACCAATTATTGCAATACGCAGGCGCTTAGTTCTTAGAGAATTATTAATCATTTGTTATTATTACTTCAGAATAAAACTATTTTGCTTCGGAAAACAGATTCAATAAAAGTTCTTATTTTGGAACAGAATTATCGTTTGAGATATTTTCTTATCAATTTTCTTAAAAAATGAGTTCTCGGCAGGCTTCTACTCATAAATAAAAAAATGATTTTATTTTTCTTTCAGCCTGTCATATAATGCTATTATTATTTCAATTTTCCCTGCATTATGAATATTCTCTAGTAGAGGAAATTTCTCATAGCATCATGAAGGAATTTCAAAATAAAATTTTCCGAATGTTAAAGAATAACATATTCGTAATCAGCGTGATCAATTGCCATGATTTCGTTGAGAGCACGAAAGGAGTGTGTCTGTACTCCAGAAGACATTGTTTTCACAAAAGTGAATGTAAAAAATTGAAAAAAAAAACAGAAAAAACGAAGCGCTTCGTACTAGGATCGAACCAGCGTTCCGTTATATACTCTGTGCCACTTTGCTGTATGGGAGTTATTCTGATAATTCGTTTTTCTTGCACGTCTTCCTTGTTTCTCGTCCAGTATATCGCATCTAAGGAATATTCAAATAAATTGGCATCATCAATTACTAGAAAATCCTTATAGTTCATACATATATCTTTAATTTAACGTAAAAGTGTCTCTTGATTATGCTGATGTACTTGTCCAAAGAAAAAGAATTTCATATTCAACATCAATACGAGCTAGAAACAAGTTATATCATTTTTATTACTGACTCAAACAAAAAAAAGAACAAGTTTTATTTATTCAAGAATCTTTATGCATGTTAGCTTGATAAAAACTAAGTCATTAGAAACAACCAGGAACATAAAAAATGTGATCAAACTCTGCAAAATTTGTCCTTTTATTATTTTAGAATAGTTTCAGAAATTGATTTATCAACAACAAAGAGAAGCAGTTTTCTCAAGCCTTTGTATTCAGACGTTAGACACTTTTCTCATCTTTTGCAATCAGTTGCATGATGATAAATCCTTTTCTTCAGTTGTTAATTGTGCTTGTGTATGTCATGATGAAGCGACTTAAAAATTATGCATAATACGAAGATCTGAAACAAACAATCTACTATAATCAGAAAAAAATATCTTATTACCTATGAAAAATGAGAATATTGTTAATTTTGTTAAGGAACAATTTGTTCGATTTTTGTGGTTGTTGCAGTGATTTTCCTTGTTTACACAACATGAACTAATCATCTGATAATGCGCGGGCTAATATATCTTTTGTCTTTTGTCACTTTTATCTAGTAACAACACAAATCCTTCATAGAAGAAAATCCTATATTGATGAAAAATAGCTCGAACAATATCTCATAATTTCATCGCGAAATAGTAACAATCAAAAATCAATTTATTTTTATGAGAGAAAATCAAGTTGAATTTATTATTATTGTCATAAATATTTCGTAGTCTGAATACTGCTGCAACTGTTAGACGTTCGAGTTATATTTTATTCTCTTTTTACCGTTGTTTATTTCTTTCATTGAATATTTTCATTTAATCAAGTATTAGTTTATATACCTGTCCATGTTTTAAAGGTGTAGAAAATGAAGACCCGTTTTATGGGGTTTCAAAATTTTATTAAATCCGTTCAGTATGTGGGTACGCCACACGATCACTTAGAGAAAAAATGGTATTCCATCTAACACTGGTTTCTCGGTGAAGAAAATAAGAAATGAAGTAAAGATAAACGAACAAAGGACCATTATTAATTATGATGGGAAATTTCTATGAAACTATTGTTGAACACTATAAGACTTATATTTTTAAAGTCCAGCATGATCCATCAGTGTCTTGTGTTTATGCTTATGTAATTCCGATTCAGCTAATGCGAAATTTCAAAGAATATTGTATCTATTCTTAAATAGTATACTTGAAAAATTTAGATGAGTTCATCGATATTAAATGTTATTGTCACTAGAGAGTACAATATTTTTCAGGTTTTTCAATTGTAACATCAATCGGTAGCAAATCGACTGATAAAAATATTTTCAGTGGAAAATAGATCTCATGATAGAATACTCAATAAACCATAGTTTAACTCATATAAAATGAAAAATATTTTAATTAAAAGTGATATTTTTTCGAAGAACTTTTATTATATAATGATAGACCACGTTTTTCTCTTTCTATTAAATATAGATTTCCTCTTGCTTTAGTGCTTCTAGGCGATATGTATGAATTTGGTCAAACATGATATGAACAAAAACAAAAAAGAAATCAATTTGTTAAAAAAAAATCATCATTCTTGTTCAAAGCTTCAAGATATAGTGCAAATAATAATAGAATATTTCTTAAATCACTAAGATGTGGAAAAGGCTCTTGAACTATTTATTGCTGAGGAAATAAAAAAAGATGAATGCGAAAATCGAAATACTAGAAGTCATAATATACTATGAAAAACCATCTTTTCTATTACTATTAACTGAACGTAGAATCGAATGACAAAGTCATGCAATTTTATCGTCAATTTTCGAATGTGAAACACAAATAATATTCTAGTTTTAGATATTCATACTTCATAATTGACACTTTTTTTTTCTTTTGCAACGTTGTCTGACAGAGAGATGAAATATCCAATAACACCTACATGAGCCTTCTTGCTTAAAAGACACAATCACACGGAAAATATGAATATTCTTGGCTCTGAGACAATCGATATAACCTTTTTTTCTTTTAAATAAGAAAAAGCTCTGTCGAGATGCTATCCCAATTAACATTTACTTCAGAATAGATGAACGAAATTCACAAATATCTGTAGAAATAATGATTTTCAACAACATATATAAATTCTGATGAAATTTCTACTATATATAATGAAAGCATGATTTATTTTACGATGACTAAAAGAATTAAAAGTTTTTCAACAGTCAGAGTTATCATCAGATAATGGTGTCCTGAATAATATCGAATGGAAAATTGTTCACAGAGGTTTCCATTCGATATTATTCAGAATAACAAAAGTCACTAACAACAAGAATAAAAAAGAAACAGAACATGAAATAATGCATAACAAGTTAACAAAAAAAAATATGAATATAATTAATGTGAGGAAAATTCTTTGAATATTTTTCAATTGCTCCATTGGTATGATTCTTAAGAATAACTTGAATTTGTTAAGTTGTGTTATAATGGCGAACTATGTTTAAATGCACACAAACGCTTTCTAAGTTATCTAAAGATCAAGCCTGAGTCTATTAATTTTTCATTTAGGCGATATAAGATCATTATTATCATTATGGTTTTCAAGAATTCATTTCTACATTTTTGAGCTACACATTTGAAGTAGAAATGAATATGTTTTTTTTATTACCATTGGAGTTTTTCATGTCTTTTTTTCATCAAACTGGTCTATCTCATGTTTGAACGCGCATGTACTTCTTCATGCACGTATAGAAGCAAATTAAGAGCACATGAATAAAAAGCTTTCATGGGATACTGATAAAATTGTTAAAGTCTTTGTTGAAAAGGAAATCGAATTGTTTATGAAAATTTCTTACTTTTCATCCTAGGAAAGTTTCCTTTTAATATAACATAGGACTAATTATTTCTCAAATCAATTGCTTCATTGATCTAAAGCATAACAATGTTGAAATTTTCGAAAGTATACATATTTTATTTTTTTTAATGTGTCAACTGATCAGGGAAATTACTCATCAGAAGTTTTCCGAATTATGAGAACTTCCTATTCTATTCTTTTCTTTGATCTAACTGTAAAAAAAATATAATGTTTTCTGTAGTTGGTATTAATATTAAATTTAAATTAATTTTACACAGACATCAATATAATCAAAAGAAGATTTCAGATTAAATTCAAGATATATATATATGAACTACACGGATTTTCTAGTAGTTGATGATGGCAATGTATTTGAATATACGTTAGATGCAAAACACTTGATGAGAAAGAAGGACGACGTACAGAAGTGGAAGAGTAAGAATAATGCCGATGTAGCTAAGAAGCTAAGAGTGTATAACGAGAAGTTGGTTTAAGTCCGGATTTTGTTTTTTTCGTTCTTTTATTTTTGCATTTATTTTGTTAAAAAAATATTCGCTTGAGTGCAGAGGTGTCATCTCAAGATTTTGACAGACGAGGGATGATTGATCATGATGATTACGAGTATGTTATTTTAGACATTCGGCGACTTTTCTTTTAAAGCTTCTCTACGATGATATTCATGTTGTTTCCCTATTCGTTTAACAATTGATCAAATTAAATTACAAAAAATTGTATCGAAAGACAATATTTCCAATCTCTCAATACCGCATGATTCTGAATACATGAGGGAGTATTTTGTTGATGAAAATATATATTCTCATATGAGACAAGTTTATCTTTGAATAAAATAAACTCTGAAATATTTTTAATTAAAGAACGGAAAAGAAAAGAACGCTAAAGATGATCATTCTACATATAGATTTGTTGAATTAAATTTGAAAAAATCACTAAAATTCTTTCAGCAATATCCAAAAATAGTTCGTGCTTCCAGATAACAATTCATATTCATGAATGGTATATGCTGTTGATGAATGGGTGGTTTTATTTCAGTATATGAATTCATCTCAATCAATTAAAGATGAGTTGAATGAAGCTTCAATTTTAAGTGATGTCGATTCAATTCGTTTACTTAAGTTCTCAAACCCGGATTCTAGATTTTAAATTTCCGAACATCGATATTTGTTTTCACGTTGAGCATCTATGATAAATTACAGAAGTATTTTTCACAGTGTGAAGACAAAATGAGGCCCAAATCTTCATTCTGTATGTTTCAACATTTGTTTTAGATCGTATTTCACAAAATCTTAAATTTGATTAGATCAAATCTATAATACTTATCTATATATTGCGGCAAGGTTTTCATCATGGGTCCAAAATGCTCAACGCTTCAAATTGGTGGTAAAGTTCATATATCGGGTAACGGTAATTCGGCTTTAATAATCAATGGCATCAGTTACAATATCTCAAGTTTATTTAATACGGTGGTCAGTACGACTATGCAACGGTATCGATCTGAATTAATCTTGATTCAGTTGATGTCCATTTTCTGTATTTTAATATTGGCATTATTAGTTGTTCGATGTCTTATCTCCCGATTGCCTGTAGAAAAGGGTAAGAAAATAAAAGTTCGAGCATATTTCTATCGTAACTTTAGATTTTTCATCTACTCTACAAAAAGTTAGCAGATCTTACCAAAACTACTCTTCACTAATAATAATAATTGATATGCATTTTCATTTAGCATGAAATTCGGCACAATATGGATATTTTAGAATACCAGAAACATTTTGAGGAGGTATTTTTATAATAGTGATTATTAAATGTTCAATAACTTCAATGTTACTTCCAGCTCGACAGAGCTTTAGGAGAAGTTAAAAGCATGTTGACAAGCAACAATTATGGATGGCTATATCTTGCACAGCAGTTGAAATACATTGAGCATATCTATAATCTATTCCAAGCGTCGCCACATCTACTTTCCGTTGTAATATCTAAGCTGATTGATAACAACTATGCTAGTCAGTAATAATAGTGTTTATTGAATTTCTACAAGAATCATAATAGATCTTTGCGTCTCTATTTTCAAATTAAAGATTGGTGATTCTTACCAGTATTCTGAAACCTGTCAATCTATCACTTGTGCTTTATATGGGCTATGTTGTTATACAGCAGTCTCCGCAACACTATGTGGTGTAAGTTGATAATAAAAATGAATAAAATATTTATACTCTCAAAATGATACTTTTATATTATTATTTTCGGTTTCGTAGGCTATTGTTGACGCTGAAATTATTCCTGTGTTGGCTTCAGCATTATCTCAAAAGTCTTATTTAGAAGATCTAGATATAAACTCAGTATCTTGATATCATGATAAAAACAAAGAATCCCCTCTTCTTTTTACTTCTAGTCAGTGATGCGTCTATTCGAAATAGGCTCCAGAATATTTCATAATATAGCACAAGTAGAGACACTCAAACATAACTTGGATAAATACGACTGTTGTGAGGTCTGTGCTCATGATTCAAATACGCCTTATTTTATTTTAATCTTCTGCGGAGTTTTAGATTTTGCTTAACGTGATTGCTCATACAAATAACAGATTGCTACGCGCTATTAACATTTTAACAGTAGCTCGAATTTCAAGAAATGGAACACATAGAGTCACATTCACAAGTGATGACAGTAAGGCAAAAATGGCAGCACTTCTGACGGCTAAAAGAATCTTTTACTATGCATTTAGGTTCAATGCTATTTCGACTCTACTACGAATCAGTAAAGTCCAAAGAACACGAAGCACATGGACTGACGCAAGACCAGATTTTGAACGGGTTTTACGCCATTGGTAGGCTTGACTGTCTTTATCATGATTATTAAAACTATTAAATAGTTTTAATATTTATAATGGTTACATCTTTCCATAGCAGCGGTTCTAATAAAAAAACAAACAGATATTGTTATCGTTAATATCACACATATAGTCATATCTAAATGTTGAATTTATTTGATTTTGTTAAAAATTAGTGCTTATTTTAATTTATTATTTGTGTATTCTGGATTATCATCGTTTTAATGAATTCACGAGTGTGAAACCACCTGCGCCAGTATCCTTTTTTCAATAATTTTTATGCTGAGTTTTATTTGTACCGCATGACATTTATATATTCACATGTGTTTCAGTTAAATTCATGAGAAGTTTGACATCATAAAGGGTCTTCCCTGAATTCATGGAATCGACAAACATGAAGTAAAGAAAAGCTAACTACTAGAAATACATAGTATATGAATATAAAGAATCCATTCAAAATAAAAAATATGAAATATTGTACACTAGTAAGTTGTTCTGCAGTATATCTCTGCTAGTTAATTTCTTTACAACTAATAATGATTCCTAAAAAAAACTTTGATGTTACACTTGAGATCAAAATAAAATACATAATAACATCAAATATACATTAGAAACCAAAGTAATAGACCAAATGTTAAACACGTAGAATAATAAATAGTTTGAGAGGTAGTGACTATAAAAAATTCAAAGTATTTACATGATTTTAATTCGAAACTATGGCAGATGCATATAGCATTTTTGAGTTCTAGATATGCAATATTTATTCTAAGTTTTTCTATTGATTAACTATTAAAAACAGATTCATTTTCTAATTTAAGATGTGATCAAACTAACCACTTAGTTAAAAATGAAACCTTGTGAAAATATTAAATGCAAGGCTTGAACAGAATTATTACGGCCGTATAATCTGTACTATTCAATCACAATAGGTTGATAATGATTATGAGAACGATCTAATTTCATCATCACAGTTAAAAAATTACTGCAAGATAAAGAATCAATTGGTCACGCTAATTTCATCTTTTGAAAATGCTTATGATACGCACCGTCACATGCATATATATTCCCAGTAACTTATAGGTTTCCTTCGAAGAAGATAATCACTTTTGTTCGGGTAATTGATTAAATTTCTTTATTCAATATCGTTTTCTATTCTAGTCAGATAAAGACAGACATCTATGCTTTTTTTTGACAGAATAAATAGCATAAAAGAATAAGATCGAGTTTTTCATTTAGTTGCATCTGTGGACAGCTAAGCAGGTATGTGAAACATGAAAATCCTCTAATAAGTTGACTAGAACATATTTCATAAAGTAGCTACATATTTTTGTATCATCATATCAATAATAGTAAGAAATACAATGCTTATGATGACAATCGTGCTGTTTTATAGAATTAATATATAAATTTCCATATGAAGTTAGTTGTTTTTAGCGAATGCTCTGCATAATATTTATACAATATTTATATATATGAGAGTTTTGTGTAGGATACTTATTTAGAATGAAGTTCAAATGAGGCTATGCAAAGTCTCTCGCCATAAAATAATGTTACCGGGAAATTCTTTTTCTTGCTATATTGGTATTCAATTCTGTACCGGAATAATTGTTATTTTATGATTTTATTGTTGGCGTAGCAAGCAAATGTGCACGGCTCATAAAAATCATCAATTAAAATATTGGCAGTATATTTTTTGTTACTGATGAAAATGTTTCCAAAACTCGTTCTGTTTGCATTCGCCAATATTTATGTTGCCGAAACATGTCGTTCTTTTTCTTCTTTTGTTATACCTTTTTTCAAATCACAACGTTCAGTATTGTGTGAATATAAATACTTTGCACATATAATCATTGTATATTGGAACTACTGAATACATAGCATGTCACCTACGGGCAGGATCGTGACCGCAATAAACTTCAACATTAGCGGCTGAACGTGAATTTTACTTGAAATGTAAAAATTCAATCTAACATGCAGCATTATTATTTGGATTTTTTTCTTTTAATAAAATGCATTATATATGAGAAAAAAAACTTGAACTATGTAAATATTCTTCTAGTTTACCAATATTTCTAGAAATTTTTCATATACTGATAGTACAGCATATTTTATTGTTTCAACTTCTACTGATAATGAACCACAAAGGTACGTATAATGGTTCAATATCAACTTACTGAACTTTGTTAAGTACTTGCAGGAACTTCGTCATTAATAGTTGTGAAATTGAATGAATGCTTTAATGATTACTATACTTTGGTAAGTTTCGTAAAATTCTTCAATTAAGGCATTAATAGGATATTATACATAGTCTGATTCGTCACAATCCTGCGATGTAGCAGAAACTGATATGCTGGATATGAGACGTCAATTTGGTCAGCTTAATTTAAACGAAAATGAGTCCAATAAAAGCAATCTTTTTTTCGACCCAGAGATTCATCACTATCAAAACTTTTTTCAAAGTATAATGTGTAAATACATCTCTACTGCTTCTGTTAATCAACCTCCGTGTCGTTCTTGCATGCCACTAAACTCGCTTTTTAACAATGATGCTGATCTTGCTCGATACTTTTCTATACTTAACTATTTAAAAGATTTCAGCATGTGTGCATCGTCGATCAAACTTAATGAAGATCAAATGGCACAACATCCAACAGCTAATACCTCAATGAACACCGACATAGACGGGTGCTGGAAAGTCTACGACTCTGAGGGTCATTGCTTTTGTTGTTAGTTTCTTAGACCTGCAAGTCGCATAGAAGTTTTAAACATTGTATCAATTTATATAAATAATAAAATAAATATGGTTACTATCTAGAACATTGACGCAGGAATTTTGAATATCTTTTTCAGCATGGTCTAATAAAATATCTATAATTTATGACTGTACAATAAAGGCTTATTATAAGAACATAAGCATCAACAGTTATATACATTCGATTTTTTCTTCCAAGTCTTCAATCAAAAATTTTGTTTAAAGAATGCTTCATTTGACCTTAATCATTAATCTTACAAAAAAGACTAGAATTGCTAGTTGTCTCTTCATACGATAGCGCAAAGCCACACTGGAGATGGACCAGCCATTTTTTGACCCGAAACAACTCATTTTTTAGAAAAGCAAAAGCCAAGTCAAAGCAGGTCATTACTAAAAGTAACAAACTGTTCGAGATATATCTCAAGGCATGCTAACCACTTCACTTATTGCAAAAATTCTGAAACTTTGTGGACGAACTACTCTGGTTGAGGCCTTGATATGGCCAAAGTCTCACGTCAAAACTCAAAACTTTGATTTTATGGGGAAAATGGGGTCCCATAGGCAAATTCTAGTAAAAAGTCGATATCTCAGCCAGATCTCAACTTGCGCTCGAAGTAACTTATGGTATATCACTCCTAGCTATGCCCTATCTAACCACCTTATTCCCGACCGAAAAACGTTTTGACACCTCGGGTGGTTCCCGCGTTAGACTAATGCATTCAACATGTATAACTTACGTGCTAAGTTCAACCCTCTTCCGCCTCTATTGCAAATCATCTAAGCCAAGTAACCCTCGCCTTCCGCAGAATTAAATCGAACAATAATCTAAAATTAAAAGCGCTCGATAGTCCTACATCTGCCACAAGATTCTTCAGGAGAAGACATGCATTGATAGATCAAAGTACAACACTGTCAAATGAAATATCTTAAAGTATGGGGGATACATTATTTCCATGTTTCGTCCATACTCCACTTTCTTTTCTATTTTCTTATTCGAATTGGTTATTATTTTTATATTTTGAATTTCAGATACACTAATACAATTCAGAGTACCATAGTATACTGTGAAAAGCACGAAACGCATCGATTCAGTTGAAAAGTACCAGAATGAATATGCAACAAAAAGTACTTCAAAATTTAAAATTGTTACCCAAGTTTGAACCAATGACACCAAGAAAAATCTACTACATTAATCGAACAACAACATGTGCTACATTGACAAAGTTAATTAAACTTGCAACAGAAACAAGTCGATTTATTATGGAGACAAAATATGATTATCAGGATACATATCCAGCATTAATTCAAATTTTATTTGCGTACAAATTTAAACTCTTTTTTTATTTTCGTTGATACTAAACATTTACCATGGCTTGACTTGTACTTGCATGCAAAAATAGAATCCTTATTTTTCGTTATCCTGTCACCATCTAATGAAATTCAATCGTGGAATGATATAAAAACGGACATTAAACTTTTTTTGGATTATGCTTTATTTAAATTTCATCAAATTGAAAGAATTCATGTAGTTAGTATTCAACAGAAATTTTTACAATGGCTTCAGAAAAAGCTTGTCAATGTTCAACTAAATAATGCTTCATTTGATCATTGGACATTGCAGCCGGCAATTGCTTTTACAGTTCAAGAATATCTCGATATAACCCTTTCAAAAAGTCATGATTGGGACATAGGACTTTACTTAGAGTTCGACTCAGATTATGTCGAAGAATTGATTCATCGGGATACTTTCGTCTGTGATTTACAATCAGGACACCAGTATCGGTCAATTCATAGTGAATATGCCGTTCATGAATGTATGGCTATCTATAAAATAGCTGCGCTTTTTTTAAATGAATGGACTCAAAAGCAAGCCGAAAATTAGTTGAAAAAAATATTCTAACGATTCTTAGGTAAATATCAGCTTTTCGATTTTAATATGTAACATAAATTTACTCTTGCTTCTCTTGTCTTTCTTGTTTAGAATCTTTCAAAGTATTCAATGTTCTTTTAATAAATGAATCGACTAAAACAATAACGTTCGTCAACAGACTCAAATAAAACTGATTATTTTGTTATATTTAAGTGAAAAGAAGTACTCAT
>CAJNSZ010002182.1:0-17357 GCA_905329745.1 Rotaria sp. Silwood2
TGGTTGTTGTCGTTGATGGTCTAATTGTGGTTGTTGTCGTTGATGGTCTGATTGTGGTTGTTGTCGTCGATGGTCTGATTGTGGTTGTTGTCGTTGACGGGATGGTTGTGGTTGTTGTCGTTGATGGTCTGATTGTGGTTGTTGTCGTTGATGGTCTGATTGTGGTTGTTGTCGTTGATGGTCTAATTGTGGTTGTTGTCGTTGATGGTCTGATTGTGGTTGTTGTCGTCGATGGTCTGATTGTGGTTGTTGTCGTTGACGGGATGGTTGTGGTTGTTGTCGTCGATGGCCTGCTTGTTGTTGAAGAAGCTGTCAGCGTGGTTGTTGGAGCTTGATGTTAAAAACAAAGCAGTATAATGTTGTCACTACGTGCATGAAAGGAATCTTTGTCGGATATAGGCATATTAGCCAATGTGTTTCGAAGATCATAACCCACTCTCAGGCGCTCAAAAATACTTGAATCAATCAGTCATAGTTTTATCCTATAGAATAAGGTTTGCAATACTCAGTCATGAAAAGATGCTCATTTTAGATGAAGTTCAATAAGTAAATAAACACTGATAGTTGGAAGTTTTCTGGCATGCGAAGTTAACAATGAGATAAAGTCTTTTTACGAGATATATGAACACAATAGCTTCTGTTCAATGTTAGACAGTATCTTCTCAGTACTAATTTTAAGAAACCCTTTCACATGTTGCTATATGAAACCGAAAACTGCATTGCCATAATGATGATCCTAGACATCATGCCGTTAGATTTTGACTTAGATTCTGAAGTAAAGAGCGGCATCGGACATTTATATTACTTACAGAAATATTGCTCACATTTGATTTAAATTATGTACGTCCTGTGAACAGTCAATTTTGTTCTTTGAATCGTCTCTTTCCGAAACAACGTTCATACCAATTGAAGTATCAGTTTCATAAAAGAAATAGGGTATAGAGTAGGGGATCAAGACCTCCAGTAACTCGATAGATTCTGGTGGCAATTCAATCATATTCGAAAGAATGAAAGAAAATTTGTTTCATTGTCTTAAATTTGATTGACCTGGCATCAAAATCAAATGAGTTTAGTGTGATCCCTCCGTCAATGAGAGTATGCTACGAGTAGTGAACCAGTCCCCCTATTGAAGTCCAAAAAAAACGATGAAAGTAGGAATGAGATGTCTTAATAAGTTTTGCGAGCAAAGTTTTCAAAGATTGTTGTTTGCACTATCTTCCTCATAAAAAAGTTTTCGTCAAATGAATCATTCTAGTCTTGATTCTGCATAAGTGTATTATACTGGACATTGTATATAAATACCTTCAATATCAAATATTCTGTAATAAAGGCAGTCTAATGGCACTATTCTAGGACGATTTCGTCATTTGCCAAGCACTGAAGCCTAAAAACTTACTTGTAGTGGTATTTGAAATTCTTGTCGTTAATGGAGGACATCGTCGAGAAAAAGCACGCTCAATTGGATAACAAACGGGAACGTTGCATCGAGTATTATTGACACACACGGTATTGGGTACAGAACATGACTTATTATCATTTCCACACAAAGTCAAATTATTGCATGATACCACCGTATCAGCACACACTCCACTAGCAGTCATTGTCATAAACAAACATGCGCAATCAGCATTTGTCGAACATGGCACTGGCTTAGCTTCATACTCTTTCGATGCACAGCATCCACAACCAGAAGACCCAAAGTTCATCGGATCTTGCCCTAAAATCAGTTTTATAGTAAGGAAAGTTCTATAAAATCATTCAATATGATGATCAGCGGAGAGAAGGATCGCGATTGAAAAGTTCGAAATTTTCACTTGCTTTTTTAACTTCCAGTCAACATTTACGAGCTCTTCTCAAGCCAATATCAAGAGAAAGCCTCAATATTTTGACGTATATTTTTCGACTTTGACTTTCCGATAACAAAGTTCCTAAGCACTTCTTGCTAACTTTACAAAACACAAGACGAGGAAACTCGTTGTTATCGTGTGTTCTACATGAATCCTGAGACATGATTTCACAAGACAACATATTTAATTGTCCTCTACGAAAACGAAATGAGGCCTACCCTATCTTCGAAAAGTTTCCACTAATCACAAATATCGATATCTTATCTGTCATGGTTGAAAACCTAAGAAATCACCAACACGCCTCATGTAATTGTGCTGTAAGATGAATATTTCCATGAAAAATCAGGTATATTACAGTTAACTGAAAAATAATGTGTTTTGTACGGAATTACTTTTTGATGGTTTTTGATAGAAATTTTCTAATTGAATACTAAAACGACGGAGTTAAGATGCAAATGCCAAAACATCAGTACAACTCTGACTATATGAATTGTGTTTCACTTACCTCTGACAACGCAGACAACCAATCTAAAAATGCAATCGTATAACATCATTAGTTTTTAATAACGGAGTAACTCACACTATTACTAAGATCGTATCCAACATTCGTCGCATCGTATTCATTTTAGCAATGTCATCACATAATAACAGCTCTGGCTTTCATTGATCCAAGTTTATACCATTTCTTCATACGCTTCAGCAGAAGAATACAATCAATGATGAATTACGTTTAGTTAAACCCACTTACGGACGTCAATAACGATGTTTACATGACGAACAGAGAGTGAAATGGACCTTATGAAACAATGTTTTCACATTCATTTCACGATCTATATGGTGCATTAAAAAACAAAACAGAGGAGGTAAATAATATTTTAGAAAGCTTTGAAGTGGTTCCTCTGTATACAAAATTATGAAAAATAATGACGAATATAAATAATCTTTCTTTTTCTTTTCAAACCTATTGAAGTGATGTATTTACTGCTCGTATGATTTAGCAACCTTAAAAACTGTTTTTTTTCTTCAATGTTACAATGCAGTAACTAGGGGCGGACTCCATTAAGTAGTCCCCTCGAAAGATAAAATTTTTCATCAAAACATTGAAATGGAGTTCGTGCCGTAGAAAGTTGTATAGAAGCCTGCTGTCTCAAAAGTGACATGACTCACAACAAAGTATTTAGTTTTTCTAGTATTTCTTAAGAGATTACCATGTAAGCTATTAGGTTTTTGAACTATTCATCAAAATTATCTTGTAGCCCTCACTGATATATGCACCGATGTCATTTTGCTGTGTTTTTGTTTTCATTTCCGTTTTTTTTCAAGATGGTGGAATTGCTGATAAAGATTAAATTTTCTTTTACACGAACCTCCACGATGCGACAAAACATTTATTGTGCAAATCTCAGCTTGATCTCATATAGTCATGTCTGAAATCGAACATACCGATCACAATGCAAAAGATTAAGCCTTGGTCAAAGCTTTCTGTGTTATCAAAGGTGATCGAGAATGTGTAGGATCTGAGCTGGAATCCGAAAATGCAGTTCCAGTGTTGGTTGTCTTATCAAGCAGAGCTTCGCGAGAGGATGTGAGTGTCGATGTGACCCAATTCTTCTTCATACGCTTATAACAGAGGTTGAATGGATGCAAGACGAAACATGAATCTGTGGTTTGCAGAACCTGGACATGAAGAGAAGAACTGGTTCGCATGACAGAGTGGAAGTTTCTTAATAGTTTCAGTTTTCCATTAACGAGACTCGGTCAAAACATTATTCAAGATAAACAAAGAAAAATTACTGATTTTTGAATAAAATATGTCAAATAAAGATCTGATCCTTGCCGAATATCCAACAAATTAAACCCTCTGAGAAATACTAATGTAAAAACAAACTATATTTCGGATTATTTTTTATATGCAACCACACGAGAGGATGTACATTATGCTTTTAGACAATGATTCGCAACCCATATTAGATGCCAGTTTTTTTTTCATGAAAAATATTAAGATACATCAAGAGCTGTTGAACTTGAATTGTCCCATTGTTTGTTTTTCCTCAAGCTGTACTTGTAACAGCTCAATTTTTTAGAAAGTTATCCACATAGCTCCATGAAATTGAAAATACTGTGACCAAAGCTGAGCTGCCTAAAACGATACCTACTCATCGATCATTTCTTTGGATGGTTAGTAAATGTTTACAATCGTAATCTTGACAGAGATTCCATGCCATAGATGCTGCATAAAATCTATATAGCATAGATGAAAAATGCTTCACACAGCATTTTAAATTGACAAAGGAACTTCTTCGGGTATAATTGATCATCTTCAAGTTCGATTCTTCTTCATCAGCTTGACCTACATCCAGTAGAATATTATCAATTGATTTTTTGCTGCCTTTTTGTAAACTCTAAGTGATTGATGCCATACTTTGTTCTCTGCTTCAGATTAGCATGAATGGACAAAACGTACTTGAAATATATCTGCGTAAAATCTTCGAATCTACTATTCATTTATTTACCTGCGCCATTCAGAGCGGTATAGTTCCTGAAAACGTTGTTAAAATAAAAAATTTTATCTGAAAGGAATATCGGTGCATAAGCCTAAGTCGTTTATGGCAATGGATGTGCGCTGATGCTCTCCCCGTATACACACAACATCCACACCCACACACCAAACTCACACCCATAATTGTTGATTTAACCGAATAATATTGATTCTAGATTGTTGTGCAAAGCAACTGTAATATTGTCTATCGATGTCGTGTCGTGCTTGAGGTAGGAGAGTACCTATATTGTGACTGAGAAGTGTTCGTAAATGTGAAGGTGATAATAAGTATCATGCGTAAAGCTTTTGTTCACTTCAATAGTCCCAACCTTGAACTAATGAATACGGCGATTAACAAAACATAAAAAGAAAGGAAAATATTGAAATATTTGATTGTGAAAATGCGACTTTTATCAAATACTGTTGTGTACCAATATTCAATTTAAGTAGTTTTCAAGTTGATTCCTACTCTCAGAAATCTTGAATTTATCCTTCACTTTTACGTCTATAAGGGAGAGAAATCTTTCGGTGGAGAACATATCCCTCTTACACTTTCTATCGAAATCGACGCCTCGTTGTTATGAATTTTATTGTCAATGCACGAAGACCACCCTAAGCCGACTGAGACATATCACATTTGGACTGCAGATGGCTTGAATTGATTTAATAGTGATTTGCAATCGTTTTGACCAGTATTCTAAACATTTTCTCTCCTTATAGATTAGAGGGCGACTTTCGATTACCGTTGAAATGAAAGTACTAGACAAGATTTTCTATCTGATACTCAAATATGTCGGTGGAAAATTCACTAAATACATCACCATCTAGACACATTGAATCAAACTAAAACTAGCCTGGAATAGTGGAGAAAATAGTCGTTTTCGGCTGTTTATCTTTTCAGAGATTTCAGAGCGTCCCCTATATTTGAGGAAAACGCTATACTGTTCGAGTTTGAATTTTCCAGTTTTCAAACACATTCGACACTATGTATGTTCAAAACGACTCGTAAGTCGGATAGAGTTGCACAATTCTACAAGAAGGCATCTATCTAAACTTGTCATCGTTACTATTTTCAGCCTATATTTTTTCCAAATCAATATGACATGTAACAGTTTGAAGATCAAGTCCACAAAGCTGAATGGTCGATCCTCTAGTAAAATGTTTCACAGAAAAACATTTTCACAAATTTCTTTGTTCAATGGTGAAGAATCTTGTACGGCCATCAGGTACGCGTTCAAATTGAATGCGTCTGAAACATGGATGATATCCATGAATTACATCAATATCAATTGGATCTCGTTGCATTGTTTCGCAATCGAAACGATACAAATAAGGAACACATCGAACTAGTATACGAGCCAATTGTTTAAAATCGAGTGGTAGACAATTATTTCCACGAGACCAATCGGAAACAATATGCAATCGTTTCAGATTAGGTACATGAAGAAGAATAGTTTCGATTTTTCGAATATTTATCGTTCGAATGTAAAGGCATTTCAGATGAGTATGTCGAACAGGAACAGTGTCAATGTCTGCATCTGTATATCGCATTGTCGACCAATGTAGATGAGTCAAATTTGAACAAGAAATAAGTATAAATGAATACACAGGTAAAGCAAATCCTCCAATAATGAGCGAGTGAAGTGATGGTGAACTCAACCATCGGTGGTTGGGCTCAGGTGGAGTAAGTTCATCCAAAACACATTTATACAAAGATGGAAATCCATTGGAAAAAATCATTTGGAAGAAAGCCGACGCAATACAAGAGTCTTCTATATAGCACATTCGAAGATAGACAAGATGAGCAAAATATTCATGTCGAACTTGTGCCAATTGTTGCTGAGATAGAAAATCGTAAAATTCTAATGAATGAACGTTCGAAAATCGAGTCGCATCGAGATAATCGGGTCGATGAACTTTTAGGTAACCGACACGTCGAGAAAATCGCTCGATGAATGGATCATTAGCATCTGTTAGTGAATTTGGTTGAAAGCTGATATTTGATATAGTGTTTAGAATATTATTTATACGAGAATTCAAATTGTAGAAAGCTCGATAAAATTCAAGACCATCCATGTAGTCAAAGATCGCATAAACGAGTTCATTCGGAAGGCTCTCAAAATGTGTCCAAATATTGCTTATCATGGTAACTGGTTTTTCTACAATAGTATTAATATATGTTCTATTCAAGAATATTCAAAAATAATTTCACTCGAGAGGCTGAGCAGCGCAGCAGCAGTGTCTTTACGTTTTAACTTCTAAGATGATATCGCTAACAAGAAACCAGTTCTTATTAAAAAAAAAACGACAATAGAATTCGAGTTGGCCTGGAATCATCTAGTCAAAATTGAAGTTGGGAATGAATAAAACGAAGGATAAAAATATGGGCATCATGATTATAGTGAGACATGCTACAAATAATATTCGGTAAGAGAGAATAATCTTAATATGGCATTTTAAGTACAACATTTCACTGTAACTAAGCATTTTCAGTCTGATTTAGAAGTGATTGAAAATGATTGTATTCCATAGACAACCTATCATCACACCAATATCCACTAGTAGCTCTCGCAATTGGACTTCATTCGTTAATGACTAGAGTGAACATTTTGTTTTAATTTACAGCCAGTCGTAACTTAAACGTTAAAAAGTTAAATATACGAGATAGCTATAAATTTAATCAGAAAGATCAATGAATCCTTTCGTTTCTTATTCTAAAAACAAAAGTATTTGGAACTAGCTTAACAATGGAATCTTACGTAATCAGTAGCTTGGATTTGGTATTTGTGATGATATGAGGTTTGAATTGTAAAATTTAATTTAATAACTATATGAAAATGGATTTAAAAAATGTTTCATTTCCAGTGCAGATAATTTTATCACTGTTGACATGTACAACAATGATTATCAAACAATATTATAGACATATAATGGCAGAGACATGCTATAAGAAGAAGTTGTTTCAGAACGAAAACAGTAAAAAGTTCAGATAGATATATCTCACACTAAAGTATCTAGACGCCATCGTTATTGCTATTTGCCTCAATATACTTCTGATGTGAATTAAAAAATCTTGATAGATGACACTTGTATCCGCTTGTTTAAAAGCCACAAATATGAATTGTGATAATGTGAATAGTAGGGATAATATATATAGTGCTTGAATTGAAATGTGATATGAACTAGAACAAAATGAAAAGAGAAAACAAGTGAGAAAAAGTGAAATCATAGAAAACAAAAAGTAAGTCTAAAAAACAGGAATGATTATCTGTTGCAATTAATTATAATACCATTGATGATAACACATGACATCAATCATCACATGCTATCTTACATAATATATGAGTAACACATACTAAAATCAATGATGTGTTTTCTTTTATAGTTCAAAATGCAACCCTACCAATTAGAAATAGTTCAAGTATTCTAGTTTAAGGACATATAGACTAAATATTATCAACGAGCCTATTAGAAGATATCCAACATGATACGAAAGGTAGAATGAAATATGTTCTTAGACATCTTAATGTTTCTTATTCATGACATAGGACAAAGTTAGAAATCATGCGTTATCTTTCATTCTAGAAAACTAGCATTAATACTCTTCATACATTTTTGATTCACTGCTGCATGTGTATGATTTATTAAATCACTTCAAGGTTAAACACCAATATACATGCGATCCATGCTCAAGGACCAAAAAAAGCCTTTTAGAGATAGAATCCATTCAATTTGGCTCGGTTTCAAAAATAAACACGAATCGATTCTATCTCGGATAGGAATGCTTTGGGTCGACAATGAGCTTCGAGAAATATTTAGAAAAACGTCACGGTAAAATTACTTTTGGAAGTACAGGGTGGCGCAAAAGTCAGTTTACCCAGAACAAAATTGAATATCTCCATTACGGTTCGAGCAAACGAGCTGATTTTGTTACCAATAATAAAGGTATGTACAAGCTTTATACCCATAAAGACATGCCTAGAGAAAACCCTTTGTTAAGTGTATTGTTTTTTCTCCTATCTGTCAAAAAGTAAAACTTTTTTTGTTGAGATCAATAGTGATAATTAACAAAGAGTCTCGCTAGGCATGTCTTTATGGACATGAAGCTTGACTATGCCTCTATTATCGGTAAAAACATCAGCTCGTTTGCTTGAGCCGTAATGGAGATATTCAATTTTTATTTTGGTAAACTGACTTTGGGGCAACCCTGTATATGGCCCAAAAGTGACGATACCAAGAAAAAACTAAATATCTCCGCTACGGCTTCAGCAAACAGGCTGATTTTTTTACCAATAATAGAAGCATGTTCACACTTTAAATCCATACGGACAACATTAGAGAGAGCCTTTATAAAGTACCACTAATGACCTCAACAAAATAATTTTACTTTTTTCACAGATAGAATAGAAAACAATATATTTAACAAAGGATTTCGCTAGGCATGTCTTTATGGATATAAAGTTTGAACATGCCTCTATCATTGATAAAAGAATCAGTTCGTTAGCTCGAGTTATAGCGGAGATATTCAATTTTTTTCGGCAAAGTGACTTTTTTTCTAGGTGTGAAAAAGTAAATTTTTCTTGTTGAGGTCAATAGTGATACTTAACAAAGGGTCTCCCTGGACATGTCTTTATGGATATAAACTTGGTACATGCCTCTATCACTGATAAAAAAATCAGCTCGTTTGCTCGAACCGTAATGGAGATATTCAATTTTGTTCTGGGTAAACTGACTTCTGCGCCACCCTGTACTATATGAATACAGTAAAGGCTTCCAGCAAGATAGTTCATAAATAGAGCAAAGCTTACCTGTACAGCATTATACTATCGACGAAAGTTTCTGAAAACGATGGACATATGAATAGTTCGGTCAAATTTGGATAGATCACTTTTGTATCGATTAGCATGTTAATTCTGTGTTAAAGTTGAGCGTGAATAATACTTCAAAGGAATGTCATGTACAAAAAAAAAGAAAAAGGTAATGACGATGAAAAGAACTACATGTCGTATCAAGAAGTTTTTAATAATTTTTGCTTTGTCAACGGAATTTTTAGCAAATCACTTTGACTAAATTGATAGCTATTTTCACTATGAACGCAAAGTTAACTTCTTCGTATAGTAAATAAATCTGAATGATCAAAAGGAGAAGAGTCTTCTTTGGCTTCAAATGCTTTCGTGCATTACAATCCCTAATAAATGAGATCGAATCGAAAATAAATGGGTCGAAATAAAGAGAGTCATTGATTTTTGTGAACTCGATCACTACCCATCGGATTATGAAAAGTATCTGAACAGTCAGAAAATCATCTTTCACCATGAACTGATGGAATCTATTTTATGGATGGAGAATTGGCAAAGATGTCGATTGATCCAATTCTTTGAGACTTTCTTCTTACCTCATTGGTTGATGCACAACTCGAACTCATTTTTTTGTTGATCAAAAACTTTTGTGAACATTGATCAACTAAGTTTTTAAGGTCAATACGAGCTTGTCATCGACAAAAATTGATTTTTACTTTTGTGAGAAGACCAATTGTCGGTCGTTTTCGATGAATACTAGATCATTGCTTAGGTGAATTCAAATATCTTCGACATCCGACACTCTTTCCGTTTAATTAAAAATAAAATTCGTTCAAACGCTAACATATTCTGTTTGTCAATGACAACATTGGGAACTGTCTAATTCCAGTTTTACAATGATAAACTATTTTCAAAGAAGATCTCTATTATTTTCTGATATTGGTGTGATACTTGCCAACAACGAGTTCATGATGGTGCTTGGCGCTGGTTGCATGAACAGATAACTCATCCTGACACATAACAGTAACCATCACAAGGATCATTGAAATATGCTTCACAATATTGAGTACTGATCAGTAAAAGAATCTCATTAAGATATGATTAAACTTGATCTCAGCGAGTGATGAAACTCTTCATTAGAGAAAAAGAAAGAAAATAATCTCAAAATAAGGTAAATCCTTATGATAATGAAACAATGATATTTTCATAAGGCTATTAATCAAAAAATCAAAAAACGTAGATGTTCTTTAAGACTATCACCCAAAAAAAAATAGTAGTCGATTCTCAGGAAAATTTTACGCTTTGAAACGAGTTGTTCAACTAGGAGGAGAATAAAAAGATTAGTCAAAAACTCTAAATTTTACACTTTGAGCTAAGACTGAAACTCGAGTAGAAAAGACAGCTGATTGCATTAGCTTGAAATATTTTAGTGTTTGTCTTGTTGAAACAGGTTTTAATATTGATTCTTTTTTAGTATGCACTTGACGTGATACGATACTAATGTTAGATAGGAATGAAAAATTATTTTTCATATTCTATTATTTTTTCTATTTATTGATTTTTATCGTCTCTTCTATCTGATCGATATAACCGATGAAAAAATTTTTTCCTACATGTTTGAAATTTCGACATGAATAACTTTAAGTCATTGAAAACAGCAATTCAAGTATGTGTGCATATAATATTTAAAAGATATCAATGATCGCTTTAAAACTGTATCATGCATTACCATATAAGTAAAGTATCAGCTTTGAATTATTGTTTTAGGCATAATTATATCTTCCGAGTGCCGTGGAAATCGAAAAAACAAACATTTCAGATATACACTTGTCACATTCTGACAATCTCAAGAAGCTTTCTCCTAATTCGACATAATACATGAGTGCTGAGAACAACTGATTAATTTGAATCGTAACTAATGCATCAATTGACAGAAGAAGATTTTGTCATGGTAACTAGGCAGCTGAAGAGCAGTAAATCGTCTGCTGCACTTTGTGATGTCAGTCATCTTAATAAAATTATCTTTCAATTTAAAACCCAACATGATCTGAAAGAAAATATATAATAATTGTGTGATGTCTCTTGTTTATTAATGTTCATTTATTTCAATTATAAGAATAAAAACAAAATTAAAAAGATTATTTCGTAAATATTTGTTGATTATTAAGGAGTAAGAGAATTTGATGTCATCGTAATGGTCGTACTAGAGTTTTTTGCTGATCGATCTATTTTTTGTTATTTATTTCCCATTGTTCTAATGTTTGTAATAGATTCGATGGAATTTTATCATTAAATTGATGCCATTGAGGAGGATCTAATGATAAATTATATTTAAAATGATTCCAAAATTTTCGATGATAAATATTTGGTTGAGCAAAAAATCTTGCACTAAATCCTTTAAAAATATAAATCCAAGAATAACCGCGAATAAATATATCACGAATTACAGATGCACGAATACGAATACGAAGAAATGGACGATTCTCAGGCATATAATCAAGAAAAACTGGATTTAAATCAAGAAAATCGACATAATATTCTCGAAGAATCTGAGAAAAATCATTAGTTGTTTCAATAATATGTAAAATAAGATCATAATTATAAAATAATGCCCATTCAAAATATTGTTTAATTCCTTTCATTGATTTTAATGGTTCAAAATCTAAACTTTTATCTAATTGATAAATATAAGGTTGGAAATTCCATGATTTTTTCAAATAATTCTCTAAAGGCTTTAATGGTTCATCTGCTAGTTTAGTTCCAACATCATATTTTCCTCCAGGAAATGGACACCATGTTTTCAAGAAAGGAAAACGTGATTTTAATATGTGAGCAACATTTGAAGGATTATTCTTCCAATTAAGATGGCAAATTTGTTCGCCATCAGGTCCCATTTCAATAAAATATCCTCCAATAGGAATCCATAGTGTAGGATTACTTAATTGAATAAATTTAGTTATTTCTTTAATAAAAATTTCATCTTTTGTTTTAGCTATTTCAAATACTTTTTCTTCACCATATTGTTCTATAAAACACGATGGAAAAGCATTTTTATTTGAAGTAAAATCAGTTAATAAAACATCAACAGAATAAGGTAAATAATCTCCGTTAGGACTTGAACAATCGATTAAATTTAAAATTTTATAACCTTTATATTCAAATAAAAGAAGAGTATCAATATGTGGATGTTTATGATCAGATAATATCATAAAACGAGATTCTTTTAGTTTAAAATCTTTCCAAATACCAAATTGAATTTTCTTAACATTAACAAATCCTAATTGTTCAATTTGATTTTTAAATAAATTTAACATTAATTCTGGAATATAAATATAAATATTTGGATTTATTTTGGCAATACGTCTCAATGTTGGTAAATTAAAATGATCTGGAGAATATTTTGAAATAAAAATACCATCAGCATTTGCAATTCTATTAAAATAATTATCATCAACTTCATACAATAGCCACCAACTTCGCCCATAACACGGACCTGTTAACCAAGGATCAACTATTAATCTCATTCCATTAGCGTTTATCTCGACACAACCATGACTTAAAAAACATATTGTCAATTCATCGCATTTTAAATCTTGTTTTTCTTCAAAATCTACTGTCCATGGTTCATATAACAATGGTTCTAATATGAAACTCTTCGAAAATCACCTCATTCATTTTATGGCAATTTTGAGTCTTCTTTCGAATTACCCTTCTGGTCGCCTAATCATGAGTCAAGTCCTCCAAGAAATTCATTTACCTAAAGAGAGAGATTCTCGCAGTATTAATATTGCATAGTGATATGATCCAACATACTAGATTTATAAAATAATATCATACAACTTAGATAATAAAAGTATGTTGTTTCAAATTTGGTCACTATTGTTGCTTGAAATAGATAAAAACTTTTGATTTTTACTTAACTCACTTAATATATATTCATATTATTTCACTCTGGGTATGATGCGCATTAATTCTTAAAATCTCCATTGTCTCAATAGATGAAATTAAAAGTAAACAAAAAAGAAAAGTCAAACATCTATTTTAACCAGTTAATTAGACAAAAAGCTTGTTTCTATTGAATATTCGCAAAGAAAAAGCATGCAATCAAGTCATGACTAACTTCTTTTAGTGATTAACAAGTCTTAATCTAGATTGAAGAGTGTGTGGAAACAAAAATGGTAGCATAGTAGAATCAAGACAAAACTTATTATATGAAAAAAAAAAATAAAGAAAAAATCATTAATGATACATATAAGAATATCTAACATTGTTTAAGTTCTGAGTGCAAGTATGGCAGAAGAGAAGACTCACACATCCACATTCTAATACTCACTCTTAAAACAAGCTACCTAAACTGATTCTCTTACTCGGGTTTTCTTCGTTACGGAAATTTTTCCAAAAATGGACAAAAAAGTCTGCATTATGGAAACATGCGAAAATAGATATAGTAAGAGTATCAATGTAGATATATCAATTTCAGAGTAAATATTGGGGCATCAGTGTGTGGGTCTTTCCTTCAGTTCTACCCCCACTCTGGATCTAAAGCATTTAAAATACTCCTATATGTGTCATTGATCATTATTGATATTTTTATGATCCTTGCAAGTTCTGCCTGTTTGATCAAATAATTACGAAATAGCCCTTATGATTACTTCCCCATCATCTTTTTTCTCAACTATTAATTGTTTTTGTTTAAGACAATCGGCTGGCTTAATATATTCTAGTGTTTTAACATTTAATTTCCATCCATGATAAATACATCGAACTATTTCTGGTGAATCTTCAATATCATGAACAAAATTTCCTCCAGCATGACGACATAAATTGCGACAAACAATTAAACTGTTATCTTGATCTTGATAAATTAAAAGACGAACTATTTCTGAATTAGTTTTGTTTTGATCATGAGAAGAAACATTAATAAAATTTAATCCGATTTTTAAATTTTGAACAATTGCTAAAGATAAATGACATATAATACGATATGGTATCGGACTTGATGATATGTAATAAGGTAAAGACATTATACAAATGATTTTGTAAGAATATATATTTTCATCTAAATATAAAATATTTCTAATAATTAGTTTTTTTAAGACTAATTATTCGATCGACGATTATTATACATCTTTCTCGTAGATAAATATTCTCTTTCGACATATATTTTAGTTGTTTATTATCGTATCCAACTTGAATAATTGTTGGAAATGATTGACGTGATATATAGAGACAAGAAACAAATAATATGTAAATCTTTGTTAATTATCAATACGGGTGAAAGAATTTCTATGCTTTGACAAGAATTCATATTGACGACCTCATACTAATGAACTCAAATATTGACGAACCTTGTCTGAGTCTCATTTCCAAACAATATATTTACTTCTGAAATTTGATTTTTCTCACGGTTGATTTATTATAATCATATAGAAAATCTTTTCCATAAAGAAAACACGCTTGGAATATATTTTGTTAGAAAATATGAGTGATACCACGATAAAGAGAGAGAGAACTATTACGTCGTCTTTTTCTATTGTTTGATCATAATAAGAATGTGAAGTGTCACCAGATTTTTGTTCTAATGATGTGACTGATTGACCAAAAAAAAACGAAAAAAAGGAGACTAAAACAGCAGCTGATGCCATCTATTTGCTTTGTGCACTTATCAACCTTATCAAATATTGATTAACTATAATAAAAAAAAACATTGATAAGAAAATAAAATATCAAATAAGCATGTGATGCACTCTAATAGAGAAGAAAATTCGATAGTCAACGTTCGTTTAACATTAATAAGAAAATAATGTGGATTCTTTTATTAATTTCTCTATTGAGTTAATATTTGTTTTTAAATATCGTTTTTGATTAACTTCATGAAATATGTACATCTTTGATGACATTATTGAAATAGAGAATATTTTTATTATATAACAAATAGACAAACATCATATTTTCCCGGATTGTCATAAAATGCGTATGTTTTTCCACAGAGACTTTCACAAATGCTCAATATATACCAGTCGATTTCAATAGATCATTTGTAAAGTTTTCAAAATTTATTGTCACAATATTCTATTACGTTTCAAATATTTCATTCGGTTAATATAAAGACAAGAATTTTCAACTGGTATCGACAATGATGACTTACGAGATTTTTTAATAATAGTCATTACGATACATAAACGATCGCAATTATTATAAAAAGATTGAAAAAAACAAAGAAAAATATCGAACAACTTTAGGGATATCGCTAACGAAATTAGTTATTGTTTGTCTGGTATTCGATACTATTTAGCACATAGACTTCATTATCTATCAAATATAACTAGTAAGAGAGTAAAAAGAAAATTTATTAATGTTCAGTCGCTGCTAAGCCTTCTTCTCAAGAAAACTAAAATTTAAAATTTAAAATAACTTTAAATTTTCTTTATGGAACTGTGAACATCTTTAGATGGACACACGAATGCAATTATTCATATGAATGCCAATGATTAATTTTTTGAAAACAACTGTATTTTGAAGTATTTATCAGAAGAACACTTTACCAATACACTTATAAGCAAGTGAAAAGATGCTTTGGTACGCTCAACTAGTGAAATGTCCTCAAAATGAATATATAACATGTATAACAAAATAATTTATCTTTCTGTCATATTCAGATTCATTTACAATCATATACTTAATTTGACGCAATAATCTTGATGTAACAGAACAAGTTCATGACTAGCATTGAATATCACAGTTAATTTATTGACATAGTTTTCTTCTACTCGTTTTCAATCAAATAAAACAGGTAAAGCGAAAGTCTAAGTGAAGTATCAGTTGGAATATCAGTTACCAATATTGATTAAATATTGAACAGAATTTTTTCTTACAAACAATGTTATTGTTAAAACATTTAGGAACTTGGCTATTACTTTCATTATTTCGCTACTCAACCAAGACAGACTTAATTTGTTTTTTTTCTGTTATCTCCACTAAAAAAGCAAATTTATTCATTTGATCATATTTCTATGCGCAAAGCCTGTGCCGCTATTAATCGTATATTTTTCTGCATCAAATGGATTGGAGCAGAGTTTTGTAGTGAAATAAATCAATTATACTGCATGCTCGGTACAATGAGTTGGTTATGGTGACGGTGCCACTATCACAGCTAAGTGCGAGTGTAACATTGTTGCCCCCTATCAAAATCCACCCCTTATAGCCATTTGTACGAGCAGTACCTGAGAATGTGGTAGAACCACCACATCTGCTACTCACACTGGACTTAACTGAATAGGTACCAAACAAAGTGTCTTTCATTACCACGTTTCCGCTTAAACAGCAGCAAGACGATGTGCTACACGACGAATTGGCCGTGTAAGTACCGACCCATGTTTGTGACTGAACTGCACCGACGACAGATGCTATCAGAAGAAAAATCAATGTTGGCTGCACATTTCTTTGTGTTATTGTTTTTGATAAGGATGCGTGAATGTCAAGTAACTAGATGTGTTTGATGCTGCCCATGACTTTTATATACCACTTTGTCCGGCCACATAATACATGCCAGACTTGAAACTTAAATTCAATTATTGAATACTTGAAACTTGAAAACTTGAATATCCACTATTCAAGCAAGCATGTATTCAAGCATCCAACTATTCAAGCATTCAACGATTCAAGTATTCAACTATTAAACCATTTAGCTATTCAAGCTTTCACATAACGACAATTCGACTTTTCAACTATTCAAGTTTCAACTATTTCAGGTTTCGTAAGCTTGGGGTGTGGGTGCCGTAGAGCTGTGGCTGACAGACGCGCACAACAGCACACTAGATGTCAATAATGGAATGATTGAATACTGGAATAGCTGAAACTTCAAAGCTTGAAAAGGTCGGTGTGCGTGCATGTGGGTGAGAATGTAGATGTAGGTGTGGCTAGACTAAGAGAACACTCGTACACATCCGCACCATTATCCAGAAAAAAAAGTATTTTAATTTTAATATCATGCACGACGAAGTCTGAGTAACAGCATATGGATGCTTCCAAGCAGGGTCTCCCAAATCTACATCGACATTCAGTCGGCAATTTCTTAGTATATCGGTTGTGTAGAGCTTGTCAAGTTGTGTAAGAATCTATATTTTGTTTTGATTAAGACCGTGCGGTTGGGCTGGAAACCGAGCTGACAAA
>CAJNSZ010002183.1:0-17352 GCA_905329745.1 Rotaria sp. Silwood2
AATAACATATTGATCAAAAGTATCGATATCAATTGATCTCATTTCCTTTAAGACCTAAGAATCTAATGCTTAAGCATTTCAACTCGATAGAAAACATCAATTATAGACTCAGTTGCTGCTAAGTTCTTGAAGTATAGTGTAAGAAAGAGTGAATTTCGGTTCACTTTCATTCAATTACAAAATGATCAATAATTAATTATTTATTTGCAGTAGGAAACGGTAAAGAGTTTCATACATATGCATATTTCCGTGTATTATGTAAAAATAGTAACAATAACATGTGACAAACTTAGATTTACCACAGTGATTTTCGCATATTTTTATATTCACAAAGGCCAGGCAACTGATTTTTTAAGAGAAAAAAATAATATCTAATTGATACTAGAGATCCTCTACATGAATTTATGGAATATGTGAATCTGAGATGGTGAGCAATATAATGCTAACACTAAGTAGAATAAAATATTTTGAAGTTTAGAGAAATGAATAATAAATATACTGTCTGATTCAAAAGAAAAAATTTATTTCTGATATTATATATTGGCTAATGAGTCCATTTCTGATAGTTTGTACCACCAGAAGATATTCGAAATACGTCAATAATGAGTTATAATAATGATTCATCAGAAAAAAACGCTACAACGAATTCAATGACTAGTTTCTAATAAAAATGCTGATAGTTCATATGCGTTTTAATAAACTCTCAAACATTCTCATTATTCTGTCATTAACCCTTTCTTTCCTATAGCTGATTTAGTCCGTCCTAGAATATACTGCATTTATCTAAATTGTAAACAAAGTTTTGATGGCAAAGGTTAGGTTTGGGTTGTTGATTTGAAATATATAACACGCAAGCCTTAATCTGACATAGATCTAATTACTATAAATCTTATAGTTCAACAGAAAAGAGCATTAAAAAAAATGCCAGCTTTAGGTGTCACTCGGAAAGAAAGGGTTAAGTTCTTAATGCCAAAAAGAATCGCAAACGTTACTGATTCAGATGAGTTCGATTATCTGAATGTAGTAAGGAAAATTCTAATAACTATTGACTAGATACAATCGAAATCTTCAGAATTTGAAAGAATTCTATCAAGATGACCATCGCTGACATTTGATATCCATACTTTTGCAGGAAGTATAGAACTTACGTATAACAAGTCTCGGATTCTCATCACGAAGACACGAATTATTATCGAACGTTTTGTTTGAGATTGAAACCTAACGGATGCTTTCGCTTCAGAAAGTGAGAAGTCCAGATGATAAAAAATCGATAGTACTTCGTTTAATATGATGATCATCAAAGTGTCCTTTTTTCTAAATATGATGATAACTTCGAATAAGTTTTGAAAACAATCCTAAACTGTCAAAATTTAGACAATTTCAAACACAATATTATATTATCGCTGATTCATGTATTCATAGGTGATGTTCAACTCCTTCTGCATATATTGTCATGCAGATCATCAGTGAAACTGGAATAGTTACTAAGAATATCTATGAATATTGAGCGAATTTGTAAAATCGCTATCCAGAGAGCAATACTATAAAGCAAGCCTTCTAAGATTCAAGTAGAGTTTTGTTATTAAATGTATAAATCCACAAAAGATATCATGTTTTGCAACTATTTACTGACCAGCCATCTAACAATAATAAAAAGATTGGTGACGATCATAGGTCTGTAGGTAGATTCTTTAACTGTGAACCAATGAAACATAGGATGAAAATCAATGCTTCATAATATTACGATATCCTAGCATCAAGGTGTTTGAGTACTCCAGAAAAAAATTCTTGCCTTATGCTTCAGCTGTTTTACCGTCTACACTGGTCATTATGATCACTTCTGTAAATGTTCACATCGATAAGGACAGTGAACAATTTGAAGTACTGGTATCGAACCAGTGACTCATGGTCAATATTGTAATTCGAACTCTGCTGTAAGCTATTTTAACTAGCACTGAGTCTATAATTGATGTTTTCTATCGAGTTGAAATGCTTAAGCATTAGATTCTTAGGTCTTAAAGGAAATGAGATCAATTGATATCGATACTTTTGATCAATATGTTATTTGATCTCATGTTTTATCATTGATTCCTTTAGTTTCCCTAACCTTTGCTATTTATTTTCACTGTTATCATTTACAATATGTTTGAAAACTCTTAAAAACTTATACTGAAAAGATATTAATCTATTCTATAAACATCCAATGTGAAAAACTAAAACTAAATTATAAAATCATGCTGATAAAGAGGTATGATTTATTGTTTGGTATTGACATTTTTTTATTATTATTCATTCTAATGGTATTGAATTTGGTATCCGATTGTTCAGAATCAGATTATCTATAACTTTTTTTAGGGAGTGATTTTCAATTGGACGTATTGTTCGTTTGGAAAGTGATCAGAAATAAAAACTTGAATATTACTATCATTTTTGCATAGCGTTCAGAATTACCCCACTATAAGAAGCATGTGTTCATAATTGCCCCATACGGGGCAATTATGAACAAAAATGATTTTTTCTAATTAAAGTATTTTAATTACTATTAATTTAAAATAAAGGCTATAGACAAGTTAATCTTACCGATTGTAGTATTAAAGGTGCTCTATCTACTGGTGCAAAAATTACTAATTAATCTTGATCACATGATGAGTAAAGTGACTCAGAGTAAAGCTCAAATTTTCCAGCTATTTTAGCTGAGTGTTCAGAATTACCCCACTATAAGATGTGTGTGTTCATAATTGCCCCATACGGGGCTATTCTGAACAAAACGATGGTGCTTCTAGCAAAATAGGTGCCGAACGACTTTCGCAAAGTACTTTTTGAAGATTTTTAGATAGGTATGTAGAGAAAACTTCAAGCTACATGTCAGTATTTTTTTTTCTTCAAAAATAACAAAGTTATTAAAACTTTTATTAAAGTTTCTAAAAAAGCGTTCAGAATAGCCCCACTCTACTCTATTCATCTAATGAAAATTTTTTATTTCTTTTCTTTTATAGACTTGCTGAAGAAAAAAATTTAATTATTATATTAAATAATTTATTTAATTACGTTAAAAATACAATTAATGATATAAATATATCGATGAATTTAAATCCACAAAGTATGCCATCACAAACTAGAGCAGGTGAGTTAGGATCATATGATAATTTAATTTCATGAAAAAGTAATGTATATATCTGATCTATTCTCCGAAGCTAGTGGAATAGTTCTATCATGAGAATGGAGATGGTGAAAAAAATTATTAAAAAATTTTCTTTAATCTATCTTTATTTATTCATAGGTAAATTTGATAATAATGTTGAAGAAAAAACAATAAATGAAGAATATGAAATATGGAAAAATAAGGCACCATTTCTTTATAATCTTGTTATAACTCATGCACTTGAATGGCCTAGTTTAACAACTCAATGGTTACCTCATGTTCGAATGTATGAAATTTTTTTTGATTAATAATTCATTCTTTTTTTAGTGAACATCTTCTTTTTGTTTTGTTTTCTTTTTAGAGAAGAAGGTCGAGATTATAATACTCATCGTTTAATTCTTGGTACACATACATCAAATGAACAAAATCATCTTATTATAGCTAGTGTACAATTACCAAAAGAAGATCTTCAATTAGATGCTTCTCATTATGATAATGAACGAGCTGAATTAGGTGGTTTTGGTTTAATAAATGGTCGTATTGAAATTGATTTAAAAATTAATCATGAAGGTGAACTTAATCGTGCTCGTTATATGCCACAAAATCCTCAAATAATTGCAACAAAAACACCATTATCTGATGTATTAATATTCAATATTGATACACATCTATTAGGTAAAGAACAACCAGGTGATTGTAATCCCGAATTGCATTTAAAAGGTCATACAAGAGAAGGTTATGGTTTATCATGGAATTCAAATATTAATGGACAATTACTTAGTGCTGCTAATGATCATACTGTTTGTTTATGGAATATAAATATTAATCCAAGAGAAGAAAAAAAATTAGAAGCTTTATCGATTTATACTGGACATTCAATGATTGTTGAAGTAAGAAAATCTTTTACAGAAAATGTTTTATTTCCAAATATTGACAATGAACTAGTTGATAAAGAAATATTAGTTTTTTGATTATAAGCCAAAGATGTTCCACGATGAACATCTCTTTTATAAGCAGACTACAATAACATATACATAGACTTTAGAGAACTGTGAGTGCTTCCATAGCCGAGGATGGACCCTGCAGCTCTCTCTAATAGGTTATTGGTATTCCCAAGTTTTACGGAATCTATATGATTTTGAGCTGATTGTAAGAGATAAACTATTTTTCATAGGATGTTGCATGGCATTGTACACATCCAACTATATTTGGTTCTGTAGGTGATGATCAAAAATTAATGATGTAAGTATTGGATGATTTTTCTATTATTTAAAATTTTGAATTTTATTTCAAGTTGGGATACAAGATCAAATAATTATGTAAAAGCCAGTCATATAATTGATGCACATTTAGATAAAGTTAATTGTGTAAGTAATAATTATTTCATTTATTTATAATAGACTGATTTTTTTTATCTTCTAGCTTTCTTTTAATCCATTCTCAGAATATTTTCTTATAACTGGTTCAGCTGATCGAACAATTGCTTTATGGGATTTAAGAAATTTAAAAGTTAAATTAACTACATTTGAATCTCATAAAGATGAAATTTTTCAAGTATAAATGAAGAAAAAAAAATGTTTTAAAAAAAATGATTTTATAATTGATTATTTAGGTACAATGGTCACCTCAAAATGAAACTATTTTTGCATCAAGTGGTTCTGATCGACGACTTCATATATGGGATTTAAGGTAAATCTTAACGAATCATTTCACCAAATGTAATAAACACCTATTATTTAGTCGAATTAATCAACCACAGACATCATCTGAAGTAGAAGATGGTCCACCTGAACTATTAGTAAATCAATAAATTCTTTCTTATTTAAATCATTTTATTTATTATAGTTTATCCACGGTGGTCATGCTGCTAAAATTTCTGATTTTTCATGGAATTCAAATGAACCATTTGTCATCTGTTCTGTATCGCAAGATAATATGGCTCAAGTTTGGCAAATTGTAAATTAATTTTATTTGATAAACAATCCAAAATCAGTTATTATTGATTGTTTTAGGGTGAACAAGTATATCATCATGATGGCTGTCAAGGAAAATAATCTTGGCTTTTTTTTTCTTAGTTGTATTTATTATATGTTTTTCTTGATGTTTTCTCTATGTGAATAAAAATACAACAAAAATCAAAACCATTTTCTATCGTTGTATGCCACAATTGATATGCTGAATCCCTTCATTTACGTTCAACATAACAAGCTACATCGTGTTTTACATTTTTAATCCTGCAGGGATTGGACTGAAAGCTTCTTAGCTGATATAAACTTTCTGTAGTAGAACAGATGCAGCGTAATATCTAGAGATTCTTTTTCTTTATTAGAGGATAGTTCATATGAATAGACATGTACCAAATAACAACCAATCCGTCTTGATCCTGTATATAATTGAATCATATTATATAAATACGTTAATCAATTTTGAAAACATATATAGTGAGTAATGTTCTTCTTTAGTTTACAGAAAGAGTCAATTAGCTAGCAAATTTATCGCTGTCCTTTCTTGAATCTAAAAAAAGCTATTAGCACGATTTCTGCGAGATTCAAATGTGAAACATGATTGAGTTGCTTACTTTTGTTGTGAATTTTGTCACGTATGCGATAAAGTTTTGCTAAAATATCTATGAGGATCGAACATAGTAGAAGTTATGTTAAAGCGCGTCCAATGTATTACCATATGAGATACTATTCAATGTTTTTCTGCGCCAAGTTAGTGAGAAAATTAGAAGTCAAGCAAAAAGTTGTCGCCTGACTATCTATTATGCACGGAAAGGTAGGTCCAAGTTTCTACTCCTACATACTTTAACACTCCTTTTAGAGCTTATTTCACAAAATTTAAAAAAAAAAAGATTTATTAAAAAATTCTAGCCACCGCTGAAGCTTGAGACTTTCGCATATGTCTCAGATTGGAAAAAAATGGCTTGTAGAATAGGATAGTGGAATATGATGACATATAATGTGTTGTGACACATTGGTTTACAGCCATTTCTGCCGATTGGAATGATTGTCTTGGAGCTTTCAAAAACGAAAAAAGTTAAAGGTTTTCAGCTTCCGGCGATGCTCGAGGCTAGTTGTAGTCGCTATCGATTAGACTATCGTAATCTACTTCTATTCCTAGGTGATGATATGATTTTGAAAGAGCTCGTTTGATATATAATTATCAAATAATGAAAATGATATCAGCCTTCGAACCAATTATAATTGGTTTGTTAACATTATCTATCTGTTGATTTAACTTTGTTTGTTTGTTTGTTCTTAGCTGGAATATTTGCTGTAACATTATCAACTGCTTTAGGTAGGATGGTGAATTTATATAGTTATACCTATGAGATCTATTTTAGCAAGTCTTGTTAGTGCATTGAAAATCTTTCAAGCTGTTTGTCGAGATATGATTTATTCTCGTTTAAAATATTTTGCTGTTGATAATGGAAAATCTAATGAACCAATACGAACATATGTCTTAACATATTTCGTTGCTATTTCATTTACTGCTATTGATAAAAAAAATTCTTTGAACATTTCTTGTTTTTCAAATCAATTTTCATATCTTTCAAAGATGAATTAAATGTAATTGCACCGATATTTTCCAATTTTTTTTTCTAATGACTTATGCATTAGTTAATTATGGATGTTTCGATGTATCATTAGCAAAAGCTAGTGGATGGAGATCAGATTTTCGATATTATAATAAATGGTTGGCATTAACTAGAGCATTATTATGTGTTACAGTGATGTTTATTATCAATCGGTAAGATTTTGACAATGCAAAAATATATCTCGAAAAATCTTCTCGGTTTTTTAAGATGGGCTGCTTTGATCACATTTGTAGTCAATAGTAGAATTTTTCTATATGTTAGAAGGACAAAACTAGGTAAAAATATTCTAGATATGAATAAAATTTTTGATGATGGATTTTTGTAGAAATTAATTGGGGTTCATCTGTTCAAGCTCGAGCATATCGACGAGTACAATATGCAACTCATAAATTAGATAATATTCAAGGACATGTGAAAAATGTTCGACCATAAATATTAGTTTTAACCGGAAATCCAATTTATCGTCCAACATTAGTTGATCTTTGTTCATTAGTTACTTATGGACATAGTTTAATGATAATGTGGAAACGTGATTTTAGTAAGGATAAAAAAAAATATTTCTTTTTTCTATAATAAAAGGATAAGTTTTGTTTTTGATTATTATCTATCTAAGAGATCGGATTAGTTCCATCTAGAGTTGTAAGCCGAACGACTTAGCCACCACCAAGACAAAAAAATGGACATTTGATTTCTGAAATTTCGTAGCATTAGAGATCAATGTTTCGAGGATGTTCCCATCTAGGTTCTTTTCAGTCAGCTTTCTATCACCACTTTTTCCAAAATCCGGTTGAAAATTTCTCGAAAATAAAAATCTTTTAATGGACTAGCACTATCCTCAAAAAAGCAGCCAACTATAATTCAATTTTTATACGATGATCATCAAAATTGCTTGAAAATTGTTCAGAGTATATTTCGAAGTCACTATCAAATGTGAACTAAAAACTTCAATAAGTATCAAAAGTACGATTTGTGTCTAGATCCGCCGATGAGCTGTACTGATGGAAAACGATGAAAAGTTAAACGCTTAAGGAGGAATTCAATTGAAGTTTTTATCATTTTTTCCTACTGTTTCGAAGCTTCCTGTTAAATTTTAGAATACTTTTTAAGCATCCGGTTACTCATCTTTTCTAGCGGTGGGACTCGGGAGAATTTTCGAATGACAAAAAAATGATTCACCAAAATTATAATAAACACAAAATGATGAAAAGCACGTGTAATAAAAATTATATTTAACGATGATCCAACAGTAAATATTCAATATGAACAAAAAGATAAAGGTAAAACATGGTTAAAAAATCGTACAGCTAGAGTGTTTTATCAAACAGTTGTTGCACCAACTGTTCGACAAGGAGTAATATCATTATTTCAAGTATGAAAATATAACGTCTCATGAAATGATTTCTTTGTTGTCTGTCTAGTGTGTAGATAAATTGCGACTAAATGTCGTTGTTCTTGGTTTTAAAAATGATTGATTAATAAAAACAGAGGCAACTATTGATTATTTTAATATAATTCATGATACATTACATCTTAAATATGGTATTGGAATTTTAAGATTAAAAACTGGACATGATTTTAGTCATTTTTTTGAGTCAGGTAAAGTTCTTTTGGAAAAAAATTTTTTTATGTGAAACTTTTTCAATAGATTCAGCTGATGATGATGTCGATGATGATGAAGAATCAACAATATTTAACTCATTACGTGTGTCAATATCACAAAATAATAATAATATTAATAATAAATGACGTCAAACAGATGTTTTAACATTCAAAGATACGATTATAAATAAAGGTGCTTTATAAAACATGAATATTTTTCATCCTATACAAACATCATCAGCTATTATTGATATTTGGTGGTTATTTGATGATGATGGTAGATTGACTTTATTATTACCTTATTTATTAAGATGTCGTAGACGTTGGCGTAATTGTCAATTTTCGAATAGTTTCATTTGTACATCGTGAGCAAACTGATGCTGAACGAGAATATATTGTAATGATGTCACTATTAACAAAATTTCGAATTAGATATACAGATATATAGATCTACATGTTCTTCATGGTCTTAATAAACAACCAAATGTATATGAAACACAAAAATTTGATCAATTGTTACAAGCATGGCATGAAAATAATAAAAAGAGAACAGAAAATGATGAATCATGGAAGATAACAGAAACAGAAGTAGAAGCCAATAAAGAGAAAATTAAAAGAGGTCTTAATTTGCATGAATATTTAGTAGAACATAGTTCGAAGTCATCATTAATTATTGTGTAAGTAAGATATAAGTTTTGTGAGACACGATCTTCCACACAGAGAGCTTAGTAACAACTGGTCATAGACCATAACAAACCTTGTAGCAACACGTTTTCTCCCTTATAGATTAATAGATGTACCTGCAAAACTGAATCCTAGTCCGACAGGATCATCATATTTCACATTTCAATCTCATAAGGATTGCTGCTAACAGCTTTTATCCTTTAACTTGATTTGCCAGTAATAGATATGCGTCAGTCTCAATCCTTGTTGATCGACTGAACACTGATCCAACTAAGACGTTAGTCTGACTGAGTACTCAATAGCATACTAAATATGTTGTGAAATATATCAGCCTTTGTGGCTAGTATATGTGATTAGTCATTGTATGTTAGGAGGTCGAGTAATTGAATAGGAGAACTCTAAATCAGGCAAGTCATCTGTTCAGAGCTATATTTAAAAGAGATTTATTAACACATTCAACCCTATGAGATCCACCGGTGGGTCTCACTATATTGTACAGTGGTTAGTCGGCTATGAAAACAAAAGATTCTCAGAAAAATTTTTCGTCTGTCAGACTTTGTAGAGCTCTCTTTGTCGATCATTTTGATTGAAAGATTTTTTAAATTTGATAAATAAATGATGATGCTAGAGTCAAAATACTGAAAAAAATGAAACAGCTCTGTCTGCTAGAGCTACGATTTTTTTTCAGTATTTTGACTCTAGCATCGTCATTTATTTATCAAATTTAAAAAATCTTTTTTATTAAAATGATCGGCAAAGAGAGCTCTACAAAATTCGATAGACGAAACATTCCCTGAGATCTATTTGTTTTTCGTGGTTGACTACTCATAAAAATACTCAATTATATGTCTGAAAATTTTGGAACTTTTGGTAATTCTTTAGCACATAGTCATTCTATGAATTGCTAGTAATACTACTAAATCCCGTTTTCGACGAGGTTTCGTGTGGCATAAAATTCAATGTTGATATCCCTTGTATTTAGAGCTGTACCCTCTGGAAAAATATTATTTGCTACTCCGTGGAATCAAATCGAGTTCAATGTGTTAAGAAATCAAAGTTATCCTAGTCGAACAAATCAGCATTAGATATCATTAATCCTTATCCCTTTACTCCCTTTTACTTTCATTAGTTTTTTAATTCTGTACAATTTTAGCTCCTTTTGCCCAAGGACAAAAAATTCCCAATACTAACTTTCAGCAAGACTGAAAAGTTCTATTTCTATCAAGCCTTCGCTCATGAAAAAAAAAAAAAAGTTTTGGCAATTATCAGTAGATCAGTTCTGCAAAGGGTGAAAGCCTAGTAAAAACAAATTTTGATTGCTACCTAAAAATCAGTTTTACTAAAGATAAAAGCATAACTGGTAACATGACTTTGAGCCATTGCCGAAAATTCACCGAGAAAGTCACTACGACAAACTTCATTCTAACTCCTTACTCTCACTCTAAGGAATGAAAGGAGCGAAACGAATGAAGGAACTAAAAAGAGTTGAGAAAGTGAAACGGCTAAGGAGATAACAATTGATGTTAGCTGTCGAAGTTTTATTAGACTAAAATAATTTTTATTTCTTATGGATTTATGACATCTAGCGATGATTTTAGGATAAATATCAGATTTTGAAAACTCTCTTCAGACAGTACTCTACACTATAAGATGTCCCAAAGGTAGGGTAGTAATTTTCTTCTGGAGACTCAGTTCGATCCTATGACTTCCTGAGTATCATCCGCGTTAGACATGTAGTAGATTAAGCTTTTAACTGCTGCATATTTAGCCATCATACCGATGTACCTTGTTTACTTCGCTGTATCTCTTTAAAGTATAGACAGACATCGATGACAGTTGAAAGTTATCGTTCTTAGTTTCGTGAAATTTCCAAATAAGGAATAAGAAAAACTTAATAATAGAAAATTGAACAGATACGATCCTGTGAGGTGAAAATCATCTCATAGAAAAGATGTGCTAAGATTTTATTGACAACTGACAACGGCAAATAGCAATATTTGATGACAGAATTGATGCTCGCAGCTAGTCAGTATAGATTTCAGACTAGCGAATATAATCTATAAAATTCCTATTGATCACGATAGATTTCAATAAAAAAAATTCATTGAGAGCATTATAAATTCAATATTTCTGATTTGTATTTCTTTTTCTATAGTACATTACCAATTTCACGAAAACAATCGATATCACCTGGTCTTTATCTTGTATATTTAGGTGCGATTAGTTATAATTTACCTCCATTATTATTCGTAGGTAGTAATCAAAAAAATGTTTTAACATATTATTCATAATTTATTTAAATAAGTCTTTCTGATGATTTTTCTTTTTGATTATTGTCTCTTTCTCTGTTTTGTTTTATATGTGTATTAAAAAGAAAAACAAAAAGAAATAATTGTCAAATAACTTTAATATGTTAGTTTTTTTTTCTGTTAAGTTTTGTACAATTGTGTCACAATAGAATATACAAAAAAAAGAAAGATGAGATTATTATTATTGTAAACTAGAAAGATGATTAAGAATTTTAGCATTTCCTGTTGCATCAAGCTATGCTTCAAAATTTGATACAACAAAACGTTGAAAGCATTGACGTTGTTCAGAATTTAATTGAGCTGCTGTTCTTTCATTTGATAATGATGATATTGATTTTTGTCTTTTATCCATTGCTGATTGATATTCTGGTGGATAAAGGAATTAAAGCATCCGATAGAAGAAATAGATTTTATTTCATTGTAATTAGGAAATTTATCTTCTCTTTACCGTCTGTTGAGCTTCTAATCGAATTGAACTAATTGGATAGAAATTATCAGGTGGAAGAAGTAACCATGGTTGTTCATCAACATAACCAGTTGGATGATTAACTAATGGTTTATTCCATAAATTAAGTTCTTTACAAAGATCAACACGTTCCATTTGTTCGACTAATTCAACATGTGAGATGTTATATGATGCAAAAAGTAAACTAACATAATTTAATTGTATTAATGGTCGTGTTGATGTATGAATATAAAATGATGATCAACGGCATTGACTAAAATATTTATTTAATTAGAAAATAAAGCAAAAAAAAATGAAACTGAACCTGATGAGTAATCGATGACAAACAGCAGATATTGATACATTTTCACAATCTGTCACTTTTAATGTTGTTTCAACAGCGCCGAGAACAATTGTTACATAATGACAGTTACGAACTTCAACGCATCTATATATAGATAGAAATAAAAATTATTATTGCAATCTTATGATATGAAAACAGAAAACATGATCAAGTGACTACAGTGAACTTCAGTTTTGTGGAAATGTCTATCACAGTATATGACGAACAAAGCATTGCTAAGGTGTCTATCATAATCAGCGATGAGCGGTATGAATCAATAGCTGTTTCTTCGAAAATTGGCAAATAGTAACGGTCGATGAGCAAGTTAAAAATCTCTTGGCGAAATTCTGGTGGGATTAAAATATGAAATCCGATGGAGTAGCATATATTATAAGTGAGGATATACTAACATATATATGTCAGTTGTCAATCGCTACCTATTATTATCCTATACCAATGATGAAAGGCATTAATCGTAATATGTCACAACGCAAAGGATAGATATCTTAACATTCAGTTGTATTTTATGCCAATTCTGCAGTAGATTTCAGTTTACCGGATATGTGTGTCATCTTCCATCAGAAAGGAGCACTAACACTGAGGTGTAGGTTACGGTCTGTGATTGAGCAAAAGGTTTTATTAAGATCTATCACGATCTTTTGAGGCACATTAGTCACGATTTGTGAGAAGGAAGAGTTAACATTGCTATCCTTATACTTCAACACTCTTAGATCATGTTCGCAAAAACCTTTAGAAAAGATCGTTTTTTTGATGTTGAAACGTTAGACCGGTGAAATTGCTGTCAGATAAGCGGTAACGGATCATCACCGTTGCATGCCTATTAAAGTCGCTGTTATGTCCGTCGGAGACGAGTAGTTCAAGTTTTTACCTTAATACTTCTGTAAGATCATGTTTCACAAAAAAAAAAGTAAAGCTGAATATGAATAGATTACCGTAATGGAGCCAGTATATAGATATATGAATAACTGCAACAATGTATACGAAATTCTGCATTAGCAATTTCAGGCGATTGCTAAAAAAGTAAATCAAAGTAGTTAACATCTGATTTAAAAATATTCGATTGAAAATTGAATAAATCGAGAATACAAACATCTAGCGATCTGCTACCTGCAGTAGCCGAGAGAGAAAAGACATGGAGATATCTTGTTTCTAATATTATATGATAACCTATCATCTCTGAAAAATCCATAAAAATGAACTATCGTTACGATGAACTTTTGATTTTAGTTTTGTTACAAAAACAAATCATTGTATCATGTATATTTATAATGTTTTATGAAGATGAATATATTTCATATAATTTGATTTAATATAATATTAAAACGAAAGACGACCTCATGTGATCTCTTTCAATTGATAAAAGCGCAGATCGCTAACTGCTTATATTCCCAATCTATTCAATTTAAAAAAAAAATCTTTAAAGCTGACGCTAACATTAGTTTAATTTTTATGAAAGCGTAAAATTTTCCTTTGCAATTAAATCTTTTATCTGATCGGTTAATGATTGATTAATCATTATCATTAATACAAATTGATGTCTAGAAAAAAAAAATATTCTTAATTTAATAAATAGAAAAAAAAAAATTTTTACATTTCATCAGCAAAATTTAAATTACATAGAACTCGACCAAATCTTTGTTAATGTGTTGGATCTAAATGAATTTTATATTCATCAAATTACAAATAAGGAAAAGAAACAAACTATTAAATGGAAGTGATAACAATGTTCCACGTTTCATTGTTTGTCCAATTTGAAATGGATTAGCAATAAGTGAACAATGAATTAAATTTGATAAATTTTTAAATGGAACAATTGATTTATTCTAATAAATATAAAAATAAATCTTCATCATTTTTAGAATAGAATTTATTTCTTTACTATGACAATTTCATGTTGAATCGATGAATTTTCTATAATAACGTGTAATGGAACAATTTTTTGGAGATTATCATGAAGTGTTGTTCCTTCGAATATATAGCTAAGAATTGTTACTGCATCCATCCTTAATGTTGCTCATTGCACACTTTGATTATTATTTGATTCTTAAAAATAGATAAAAACTTGTTAGTACAGTTCTTAGAGCCGCTATCGATGGATGGATCAGTTGTTCGACACGTATTTTCAAGATACTGTGTTTGAATCTGGGCATTACCTTGAATAAATCACTAACGACCCTTTCTCTCGAATCATCTGTGTAATAAAGCATGCTAACTAACTTGTGAAATACACTGGCTCTCATGATTAATATGTAGAGAATTTAAATCAAGTCGACTTTCTACCCTGATCTACTAGTAATAGTTATAGAGAAAGTATTGGACTTCCGAAACTGTCTCTATATATTTCGATAAACTAACAAACAGTAATATTGATTATGTCTTGAATGTCAGAACTTGGTTAATTCATATTTGTTGTGTCAATCATATTTACAGTTCTACGGTACAATCTTCAATGTTTTTCAAATGGAATATTTTGAAAACATAGGAGAGAATACTATAGAAAAGAACCAATGCCTTGAATTTGATTAATTTCAATAGGTGAATATGTCGTACATCCTAATTTATTATTTCTAAGAAATATCTTAATTTTTGAATAAATACCAGATAAAGAAAATTTTTTTTTTAAATGTTCACTATTTCGATCAACGGAACATGAAAAAAGTTTGTTCCGCAGGTTTTGAATCATACAATGAATGGGACAAATGAATAAATCACTATCAACCAGTCTGATCGTTTATCTCCGTGAAAATCAGCGATTGTACTATGTACAACATTCAAAAATATATTCCGACAATCTCAATCTAAGGAAAGATTGAGGAAGGTTCTAGGATAGTTTAAATCTTCTAATTGATGTCTTGTACATTGCAAAGAACCATCGGAACCTAGTCTAATATCCTCCATTGGTATGACGAGTAGGTGATATATATTCTTCATAATAGATCGAAAACTTCGAATAAATTCATACAGACAAGGCTCGTTCACTCACCCTTTTCAAACGCTATAAAGTCTATACCTTTATTTCTTTTAAATTCTGCATTATTGTTAGAAATTTGTTAAAGTATGTACAGAAGTACAATTTTGTTAAACAATAAAATCTAACGCGATTATTTCATAGCGTTTGAAAAGACGAATGAAATAAGCCTATTAGATAAACGTTTATTCCAAAAAGACGTCAAGCATAACACATGAAGAAATTTCGTTATGAATGACCTTTGACTTGGCGAGAAGAGAACTACAAAATCTTGACTTAAAACTTTCACTGATTATCTTTTTAGAAAATATATTTAACTTTCACAAAATTGATATACCTCAAGTTTCAGAAACAATGTTTAACAGATCATCTAAATGTGATTGAATAAATAATTGATGACTTTATTCATCGTAAATCTAAAATCATATTTGACTTATTTATTTTTTTGAATAAAATTAATTAAAAACATACTCGATTCTTTCGAGCGTCTATATTCGAATTTCGTTTACGATTTGACCATCTAAATATTTTATTACCAAAAAAAAAAAACTGAATTTTTCATTCAATAAAACTAAATAAACATACTCATCTCGTAAAAATGTTGATTTCAGATCAATTTGATGGAATTATTGAAGAAATAAAAGAAGAATAAAAGCAAGACTATCAACTTTTCGAGAGTCTTTCAGTCGTTCTACAAATCAAATATTCAAATAATAAGAATAATAAATTGTAACTAACCTATCTCAGCAGTATCATTTGCTTTAGACATTTATATATCCGTTTATATTCTTCGTTGACTTGAAACATTAGTTAACACATTTACCACGATGTGACCCATCCGTAGGTCACGTCATATTTTATAAGGAAAATAACAAAAACAGTTTGTTTTTCTTCTTTTTTCCTACTAGTGGATGCCATATATTCCCTCATCCACTTCATCTTGTTCAATATTCGAATTCTTTATATTACATTGAGTAATGCTTTTCATTGAAACAATCAAGACAAAAATATTTATCACAATCAGAACAGAAAGTTTTTACTCTCTTCGCTGCTGTTGCACTTCCTTCTCTTGATTGTTGATACAAGTGATTCACACTGGAACATAATTCATCGCGAAATTTCATTGGTTTTTATAATCTCGAGAGAGAGAAGAGTCAAAGATAGCGCTACAAAAAGTATACAAAAGAAACACAATCGAAATTGCATTTCGTTTACCTCGTTCCTACTGTGCAGTATATAAGAGAGAGAGAGAGAAAAACAAATTTGAGTAGTTATTCTGCTTGGCGTGAAAAGGGTGTGGGTGTGGGCTGGTGTGTGGGTGTAGGTGTGGGCTGGTGTGTGGGTGTAGGTGTGGGTGTGTGGGTGTGGGCGTGGATGTGGGTGTGGGGTGTGGGCTGGTGTGTGGGTGTAGGTGTGGGTGTGTGGGTGTGGGGTGTGGGCTGGTGTGTGGGTGTAGGTGTGGGTGTGTGGATATGGCCGTGGATGTGGGTGGGGGGTGTGGGTATGGATGTCCGTCTTCTTTCCATCCACATTAACATCCACACGCATACCAACACCCACACCCCCACACCCACACCCACCCACACCTACACCCAAATCCACACCCACACCCACACCCGTACCCACACCCCTAAGAATCATAAATACCATTTAAATCGAATATTTTCTCGTTGGAAAATAGCATGTGTTGGGTGTGGGTTGTAGATGTGGATGGCTTTGGGTGAAGAAACGATTATGAAACCCACACCACACTCTCACCAATACAAACAGTGGATTATCGTTCAAAATCATTTAACATTATTCAACCATCTAGAAAATAAAAAAAAAGAATTTTTGTTTAACAGATTATTATAGAAGAATTTATATATAGTGAGTGCGCGCATCGGTGCCGCAAAAAAGCTTTTGTTAATCTACACGGAAACTCTCTTCACATCCACACTCAATTATTAGTTTATTATCTGTAACATTGAATCATATTCAAGAATATTATGAAACAAAACTAGTCATATCAATAGGAGACTTATAAAAAAAAACTCATGAAATATTTACTTTTCGTTCATTGGAAAGTAACTGATCTCGTTAAATAAAATTTCAGTCGATCAATAATTTGGACATTGTAGTTACCCACATATGAATTAAGCATTGCCTATTTAGAAGACATTTCGTGGAACTCACATATATTTTCGAAGAAAATAGTGAGTGTAAGTTTTAAGTTCGAGTTTTTGCGGCTCCCCCCTCCC
>CAJNSZ010002184.1:0-17350 GCA_905329745.1 Rotaria sp. Silwood2
GACGAGTAAAACTTAGCAAGATATTGATCATTGAAGAAATTTCATCATATTTGCGGTGAATCACAATGTATGAAAAATCCTGAGAAGTAATATATTCATTAGCTTGAACTATGGAAAGACAAATTACATGAACTAATATAATTTAATTACCCCTTTCGTCTTAACTTAGTTGTTCAGCTAGCGTATTTAACAGAGATGAACCAGTCATAGTTTTCATATTAGATCTAGATTCTATAAGCGAAAAACTCAACTCAGCTCAATTCAATAGCGTAAAAAAGGAATTTATATCAATATAGTCAATTAGTATAGATTTTAAATCTTCGAAGATATTCATCATATATTAACATGAAAATAAAGAGTGTTGGTGATTTTTTCTCAAAGTAAATTCATCGATGTGACAGATAGAACAAACAAAAAAAAGCATCTGAAGAACGATAATGGTAGATTGCCCATTATGTTGACAAAAACTATGTTAAATTAAATATATAAAAATGCTTATTCATATATTTGTTAAATTTTAATCTTCATTTCGTTAATAATAAACAATGTAAAACAACTGTTAAATGTATCGAATCGATATATTCGATTGATTTGATTGAGTTTTTACTTGTTTTTTTTTCTAAATAATATTGTTGAATAATTTCGATGATTGACATTAAGAATTTGTTTCATATGAAATAAACATTCATCGACGATAGATTCAAATGTTTTATTTAAAATTAACCATTTTATAATGCAACATGTACACATTATGATCATAATTCTTGTCGATAATCTATTGAACAATGGTTAGCATAGAATAATCATCATAAAAAATCATTTAGTTTTTTTCGTTGGTTATTATCAATAGACAATTATTTCAAAGCAGCAAGTCGTTTTAAATAAAATCGAATCGATCCATATCTAGTCTATTTAAGTGTTTGCTGGTTTCACAGCGGTCCTTCTTTCCTTCTTTTTTTCAGAACGTTCTTCTTTGTCCTTGTTTACTCCTAAGATCCTTCTTTTTTACTTTTCATACGAATAGGGCCTCAGAAACATAGAAAAATCTGATCAGCAATATTTAGTTAGAGTGTGACACTGATAGAGAGCTCTCAGAACTATCGAAAATATTTTATTTATCTCAAGTTCAATGCAAAATCCGTCATACCGAGGCTAAGGTACACATACGTGACTTCAGTTTATGTGACACGTACATCTAGGACTTAAGATACGTAAAATGACGCTTCTCTAGGATTTGGGTGTGGGTGTGAGTACTCGTTTCTAATGTGCCCACACCCACACCTACAAAATATGCAATCATACATATTTCACGTTACTGAAATTATCGAGTCTGTAATCATGCTGACACATCTGAATATGTTACTCTCCCAATGGTTGCTAGACCGGAAACTCATTTTATCTCATAACATCTGATGTTCAGTCCAGCAAAAAAGTATCGTTTTCCTAAAAACCATTTCCCTAATTATAAAACTGTGACTGGAAATTTCCAGGAACCTACTGAAAATGTGAATATCTGGACCTCAATTACCTTCGGTTAAGCCTTGTAAAAAATCATTATTTTCGTAAAAACCCCTTTTCTTAACCAAAAATATCAAACTCAGAGTTTTGAAAAATCAATCACAGATTTCAATTCCTCGGCTTCGATTACATTTAGTCAAAATTTATATAAAATTATTATTTTCGTAAAAAAGCCTTTCTTTCACCAAAAAAACCCCAGCCAACTCATTTTATTTTATATGACTCTCTCCAGTCAACGTAATATTTTTTTCTAATACTGTTTTTCTCATATAGCATCAACTCAACTTAGTTGGCCTTCCTTACTCTTAACTACTTCCAACTTCTCTTAACTATTCTTTACAACCATTAAGTAGCTTAAGCTAACTTTAATTAGTCTTAGTAGACCTTAACTACCTTTAATTACTCTTAACTAAGCTTGGCTACCGTAGACTACCCCCACTACCACAACTTCACCTCTTATGTTTTTTGACCATTGACCTTGCCACATACAAACGCACACACTAAGTTAAAATGTGTCGCATGTGTTGTGATTTACAGCACGATACGCGACACATTAAAGCACGACACGAGGTGCTCCTTGCGCCACATTTTTTATTGGTTCTTCTGAAAGAGCATGTTATGAATTTTTTTCAATTTAATTCCATTATAATTATTTCTGTGCTGAAAACTCAAGCAAGTTAGATCTTGAGATCTGTCCAGCCTGGAATTGGCCGGATCTCCGTCAGACCGGTTCATGGTAGTCCTCTCTCGAATATTGATCGAGACTGGCATTTTCTCGACTAATAAATTATCGAGAAATAATGTAGAAAAAAATTATTTTGAAAATATTTATCTTTCTTACGTTCAACCCTGTTGCTTATATACGGCTATGCGTACATAACAAAAACGGTGAATGAATAGTGAACAAACAGAACGCAACAAATTCGTCTACGATACATTCTAAGAGCGACACATTTTTATGCTGGGATGCACGACACATAAATACGACACATTTTAAGTTAGAGTGTATTTTTTTTTCATATGACCTTCTCGACAGTCGAGGGAATAAATAATACACAAAACTTTTGTTCGCTGTAATTATTTTTGAAACATTTCATTGTAGCTACTGTACATACAAGTCATATGTTCATTTCATTATTCTAATTGACTTCATATTTATCAAAATGTTTTCGTCTTCAGATATAATGAAAATTTTGCAAAATAAAAATATCTCAATCGAGTACCTTTTTCTAAGCTGTGTGTTGTAAAATGTGTTTGATTAAAAAGTGAATACTGTATATTAGAAAATCTACTGTGAAAAAAAAAAATTTTTTTTACGAGTATTTCTTTCAGGTAAGGACATGATAGATTAATTGTATGAGTGATGTGTTTTCTCTTTTATATACACAATATTGACTCTTTTTCTTGTGTGTAAGGACGGCGTTGATTCGAATTCGATCATGCATGACTGCTGCTTCATGGTCGGTCCTCAATAAAAAAGATACCATCCAATTTGTAGTTAATTTTCTTTTTTTTTTCTTTTACAAAGTCAACACGTAAAAAATAATCAATATGACTGAAAGAAAGCAAGCACTGCAGTGGTATGAAGTTCAAAAGCAGGCAAAAGGTGCACTGGACGTGTGGAAAAAACGCAACAACCAAATATCTTTCTCATCCTTGTCTACTCTTGTCGATAAAGATGTTGACGAACAAGTATTTCTCAATGAATATTTATCAAAGGAACTCTGTGAAATTTTGGAATATTGGCATGACCATCGTTCATTGGATCAAAATCGACAAGATAAATTCCAGAAATATAGCCAATATTTGCTCAATTTCACCAAGAACAATGGTGAAGCTACACAATGGCTCAATCAACAGACAAGACTAACTGATTTGGCAAAAAAGTGTGCGGATGATATTGCTTCCCATGGTTATTATTTGGATATTGAAGGAATAGAAGATCCCAATTTACAATCATTCGATTGGCTTATTCAGGCATATACTAATACGGAATGTGATCAATTGATTGATATTATTGTTCGATGTGTGTCCAATCGTTTCTATACTAAAACATTATATAATCTCGGTGATGTTAATGCATCCATTCTGACCGTGACGCAACAGTTTCTTCTCATAACTTGTCCGGATTATATTCTCACGTGTGATACCGACAAATTTCATTTTCAAAATCTACTAAAGCATATGGCTCCTCATTACGGTGAACTTTTTACTCATTTTCTACCCAACATAGAAAAATGGACCGATACTGTTGTGTTATGTCTTCTTTATCCGATCCGATTCATTCTATCCGATTTAAATGCCTTACCATTAGAAGAAAAATGCGATATTCAGGAAGCCCTGGTGACAATGCTGCAAAAACAATCACTTTCTGATCCTAATGTTGAAGAAGAACGCATCACACTTGTTGATACTGCAATCAACATTCTGCTTGACCTTGTTCATTCCGATCCCAAGATTTTGTCTGAACTGAAAAAGCAGGCGAGCGATGATAGTAAATTATTAGAAGTCCTTAGACAGTTCTCAAATGACAATCGCAACGAAAAGATGCAACTACACGCATACGAATTACTTTCCTTGCTCGTCCCAGAAGAAGAATTTGTCACAACTAACGATGCAGCAAAGGTTACAGAATTATTTGTGAAAATTTTCAACGCAGCACTGGAAGAAGGAAAAGATCGGACGGCTGAAAATCTCATGCTAGGCTTGAAGGGTTAGTGAACTCTTAAAGTTAGATACAAACATAACTTTTTGATGTTTTGTCATGTTAGATCTAGTACACAGCGATGATATTAAACAGGAAATTGTGGAACAGGATGCTCTACCATCTATTATTCAGTACACCAAAAACGCAATGAACGATCCTGCACCGTTAGAAGTTGCCTATGCACTCTCATTCAATGCAGATGCAAAGAAAGCACTCAGTGAAGATCGAGACTTTGTCGATCATGTAGAAAAACTGCGACAATCCGACAACAAGAAAGTGGCTGATGCAGCCTATGGAGTCATTTGGAAATTGGAAGATGAAGAAAAGTTCATAAAAGAAGTCGAAGACAAGAAATTGAAGGAACAATCGACAGAAAAGCCTGAAGAAGCGGCTGATAATAAACAGAAACCTGAAAAGGCAGCAGGTGATCAAAAGAAGCCTAAAGAAGCAGCAGATGACGGCAAGAAAACAAAAGAAGCGACAGCTGATGAAAAGAAGCCTAAAGAAGCAGCAGATGACGGCAAGAAAACAAAAGAAGAGGCAGGTGACGAAAAGAAGCCTAAAGAAGCAACAGATGACGGCAAGAAAACAAAAGAAGAGGCAGGTGACGAAGGGAAACCTCAACAGTACGACATGATGATTTCTTATTGTTGGGCACAAAAAGAGTTGTGCCACCAAATAAACGATCGTTTAGAAAAGGATGGCTATAGCGTTTGGTTAGATAGAGATGAAATGCGTGGTTCAATCGTCGAAAGCATGGCGGAAGCTGTCGAAGATTCTCGAATCATATTAATATGCATGTCGAGCAATTACAAGATGAGTACCAACTGTCAAGCAGAAGCTGAGTACGCATTCAATCGAAAGAGTAAAATCATCCCGCTAAAAGTCGAAAAAGATTATACTCCTGATGGGTGGTTAGGTTTTATGGCAGGCTCTAAAATATATATCGATTTTGCAGATAAGGAAGATGAAGAATTCGAGAAAGCCTATGAACTCTTGATTGCTGAAATCAAACGTCAAGATCTAGACGAAGCTGTCACGGATGAAAAGGAAAAATCAGCTGATACATCATCGGCTGAGCCCAAACCTGAACCAGTTCCCGAAGAGATTGAACCGCAACCCATACAAACACGAGAATATTTGACCATGAGTTCAGCGATGATGTGGACCAAAGAAAATGTCAATGAATTTCTTGTTGACAACGAACTTCAACCACTAGTACCAATCTGTAAATCAATGGATGGAGTAACACTAATTGAATTCCATCAACACTGTCAAACACTACCTACTGAAATGTATTCCCTGGTGAATAAATCAAAAGAAGAACATCCAGTAACACTTGATATTTTCTTCAGATTTATTTGCAAGATGAAACAGTATCTGCCACCACCAAAACCACCGGCCAAAATGTTTTTTCAATACCATTTTATCTATGAAAACCAATAATGAATACTGAACTGGTTAATATACATAATGCTTGACGCTTATTTTTTTCATATATTTTTATTAGCATACATACATATATAGACATTTAGAGTACTGTTCGATCTCGTTTAATTTGAAATAAAACACAGAATACCCACACCCACACCCTTTCAGTTGGTTATAAATAATTTGCGAACCGAATTTATGCCTCCGACTGGTGCATAGATCACAACTACATGCTAAATATGTCCTGTCACTCTCAATCACCATCTCACATTGGACACGCGTATACATAGAGTCTATGTTGTTCCCAAGCTATGGCAAACATGCATTATGGGCAATGATCTTATTCGTAAACAGAATCTTTGAATTGATGGCAGTCGACAATATGCATATTTCAAAAGAAAGAACAGATATACAACGACGGAATATCAAAAGGAAGAAATATCCGACAACGATGATAATTATATCTTGCTGACAAACGAACAAATCGAAATTTCACCCTTTCATGCATTTATGGTATCGATTATTCGTTTTGTTAGTCAAATAGAAACATAGGTTGCCATTAATGATCATATTGTATCAGCAAGAGCAATAACAGTAGATAAAGCTTGAATATTGTTTAATAGAAATAAGTATGGTATTAAAATGCAAAATGGGTATATCATTATCTCATATGAGAGAAAATGATTGAATAATTATAGTTTTTATCGACCGAGCTACTTCGATTGTTTAACCCATTTGGTTACTGGTATAAGAAAGAAAAAAAATATTCGTTAGAAAGTTTTCATAACTTTTTATTTCTGATCTTGTTTAACAGAATTTTAGGAATATAATGTTAAATCTTTTGTAAAGTATGAAAATCTTTGAAACAGTCGGTAATACACAGTCCAACAGAAGGGATTCCGAAAACATCAACTGCATATCCGCTTTGTCCATGGCAGCTCTGTTCTGATTGTCTTCTTTTACGTATAATGGCTTCAGTTTCTCTTTGCCAGTAAGTAAATTTTTCGTGCTTGTCGATATCATTAAAGAATCATGCACAGTGGACAACATGTATATATCCCTCTTATCATGCTATTTCAAAGCTAACATGTAAGCTGTATGTAACAGAGACTGTTCTCCCTGCTGCAATTTCTCATGAAATACTGGAAAACCAGCATGATTATTTCGCACGGTACTACAGGCTCCAGTTGAGCGTTCATACAGAACTTGGAATAAATTTGAACTCGAGTACCAAATATCAACGTAAAGCACATGACTTTTGTCAAAGTATTTCTTCAGTAGTGCCATAACGATTGAGCCAGGAATATCAAGTTCCGAAATCCGAACCAGTTCAGTAGCACTTTCAGTATAGTCTATGAAATTTAGAACAAATCCAGTCGAACAGTCACATTTAAGAAATAACTTGATACCAAATGATTTCTTTTCTAAGGAATATATTGCTTGAATTTTAGACGACCTTTAAAAGATATCCTGCTTTTATCAATATAAACATTTTGATACGGATGAAAGCTATTCGAAAATTTTTCCTGCAAGTCGCACAAAAGGGGATTTATTTTATAGAGCGGGTCATCGTCTGGCTATTCTGTATTATTATTAAAGTGTGGGGTTGACTGAAATGGAGACCCACACCCACACCCAGGTGAAATTTCAAGCCAGCGATAATTTATGGAATATCAGAGTCTCTTATTTTTCAGTAGTAATGATAATAAGAAGAAAAAGAGGTAATAAGCATTTTAAACGAAGTTAAAGTATTTCTCAACAAGACTATATTCGTGAAAATCCCGTCCTTCATCCAAGTGTTTTTCAACGAGCTTTTGTCCTTGGACTATGACAGATGGTAATAGTTCGAGCATACCAGTGTTGATATTCTTTTTCAAAGTCATTTGAACATGGACACGTTTTACTTGAGGACTGGTAAAACCGTATGTCTCCATGAATTCTCTAGTAAACTGACCGTGATACGGTTCAATCTGGAGACGGAAACTGATGAGGTTTGGTGCTGCTTGAGCAAGATTTTCTAAGTTGACATGTTCACTGACCAGCAATACGCATGCTGTTTTGGTTAACTGAGGTAACGAAAGGTCATTCCAACTACTGCGATTATGATGATAAAGATAGGCATTCAGAAAGCGCAATGAAGGCATGGACTTGAGAAGATGACATAAATCAGCAGATCGGATCCAGGCGTCTATATGAAAGCGCCGTAAAGAGTTACTAATTGGCAAAGTCGAATGAAATTTAGGCATTTCGAAATAGTCTTGCGACAGGTGAAGCTCACATATTCGTAACTGCGGTAGTTGTAGAATTTCAATGTAGAGAGGTTCCATGTCACGACTAGTACTAAAGATATTACAACGGACTGTTAGTTGTTCGAGACACGGAAGCCGAGGTAGGATAGAAACCAATAGAGGACATTTTCTTTGCCGTCGTATATGAAGCGAGAGCGATCGAAGATTTGAAAGTGTGCCAGCAGCGTGAAGAAAGATAAGAACATCGGAACTGCCATGAATATTGGCACGCAATGTTTCAATTGCTTCATGACAAAAGGGAATACGGGATAGGCGTAGCTCTTTGCATCCACCTGTTTTTATATTCATGTAGACACGAAGATTAGACGAACGAAGTAGACCAGTAATAAAGAAATTGAGGCAAGAAAATGCTCTTTTCAAGTCAGACGCCTCAATAAACGAGAAAATGATATGCCATACTTCGACAGGCAAATTTTCGATACATAGCGGCATTTTGTGATGTTGTCACTACCGTGCACCGTTCTTTCAAGTCATCAAAATGAAATCTGTTGTGCAATCTTGTTCTGTTCTGTAATATATGAAGAAAAGATACACATATTTTCTTCCTTTCCTTCTCGACTAACGTCACCTGGGTGAAAGAAAAATCCAAGTTGCTGTGCTCGCCAGTGCGCGTGTGTGCTAAAGGCATCCCATATGCGTTCACATAGTTCTTAGATATGTGCGTCTGTTTGTGAGTATCACACCTTTCTGCGTTCTGTTCTTTTTTATTCTTTTGTTTCATTTTTGCTCTCAGCAGTCGGCATTTTTTCCTCTGATTGTGTTTTTCGTTCGAGCATTCGAGAAAAGAATAAGAGTCGAAATGGCCAGACGCTCACAATGTGTCCGACACCCGAAAGAAGATTTTTAATGATCACGCCACAGCTCGGAAGAGAGAGAGAGAGAGAGAGCTGGCCATCAGTCTTGTATGCACTAGAATCTTTATGCTAGCAAAAGAAGAAGAGAATATCAAACTGAATTCAAGTGTTTTTCAGTAAATTATATTTGTTTTGTTTTTTGAAATTTCCACTAATCAATTTTGTATCTGTGATCTTGAAGCCAAGTTCAATACAAAAACATCATAAATAATGAAAACTAAAAAAAAAGACAAAAGCTAGTTACTAGCATCCAAATACTGTTTTAAAACGTAATCTAATGATGGTATTGAATAACCGCCTGGCTCCTCTCCACTAAGGGTGGTCTTTTACTTTTACTTTACTGATAAATAAGTAAATGATTATATACCATTTACTTCAGAAAAGTAAATATATTTACTAGTAAATGTATGCAAATACTATTTACATATATTCGTTTAGATAAGCATTCGAGACGTTCACGTTCTCCAAATTGATTAGTGGTACGACAGTTTCGTAACAGTTTCGAACTGAAAAATCGTTCGAAACGCTGATCTGATCTCAGCTAGTCTGTTCGAACAGATTCTCTCAGATCCGAGAGCTGATGGGATGCGCGTTAATAAGATTCCTATAAGTTTTCCAGGTTTATCCTCGAGGATACCCACAAGTGTTCAAGGGACATTCTAGGTGTACCTATGACTCATCATAAGGTATATAATGAAGGTACTCATAACTCATCATAGGCTATATAACACGAATACTCATAAATGGCCGAGTACTATGTAGCGGTAATCCGCACCTCTCTCCATGTCACTTGTAAGAGTGGTTCTCATGTCCTTGACGAAGTATCTGGGCGTAGTCACCTTACGTCTTTGAATGCTTTTTGGAGATAGACACCATGTCTCTTGGGAGCTGATGTCCTACTTGCTGTCATTACTTGATACAGCCTTCACGAACATTGTCACAAACTTTGTCAAGGGCTATAGAGTGATGGGTTGCATGGCTGTCGTGTGACTTTGCTCAAGGATCTTGTGTATTTCATGAACAGTCGACTGTTTTTGTTCCATTAGAAATGTCACCGTGTTTGGTCTAGGTAAATGTTGGCAATGACTTAACTTTTTTACCTGGAATAGAGTCAAGAAATGAACGTACCAGCATTGGAATAAAAAAAAGCAAAAGAATTGTATATGTAGAGAAGATGTGTCAGATTACAAACTTACTATCCCAAGAAATCTGAGCTTAATCATTATTATCCTGAGAATCAGCACGCGTCCCTGATGGGTTTTCATAAGTTTACTTTATATTTTATAGTCACTTATTTTTTCATATCTGGGTCCCCCTCAGGAATCGAGAAAAACGTTTTGTCTTGTTTTTAGTGAAAACACTTCTAGTTCAATAGACATTAATCTGCTGATTAAAAATATCGCATTGTTTTTAAAGTGAGTTGGATAATAAGGGACATTCGAATCATTTTCAGCAAGCACTAAAAGTCAGCTTTTGACTTGAAAGTCCATCAAAACACAATTTCAATCAAACCAAAGTAGACGTATTCGACGCAGAATTAGTTTTTCTATTAGAAAGTTTAACTCATTCAAAACTTTTTCAATTGATAATTGCCGAACACCGGTCAAATTGAGTCATATTGCTACAAATAATCATTATTTTTGCTTTATGATCTTATACTATTTACGGGTGCACCCATATATGGAACCGGTCTAGTTTTTTTCAGACCGTTACCGGTACCGGTAAAACTGACTTACCAATAATACATTCCCAGGTCGAAAAATCAAACATCAAGTCTTGTACAATCAGGTGAAATCGTACAAAAAGTCGTGGTCTCAGAAATCTTACGTCAAATCGCATTATAAGATTCTTATAAGGTCTTATTGTGATACAAGATTTGTCTATAATCTTACAGTAATATCTTACAGAACAGCAAGATCTGCCAAGAATCTTAAGGTACGACTTGATGCAAGAATTCTGAGGCCATGATTTTCGTACGATTTTTCATCTGTTCCTACAAGATCATACAGGATCAGATGTAGGATTATATAAGATCTTACCGTTTGCTTGTTTGGTCTGAGTCAATTCTTACAGTGAAACTCCTTTTTAATGTATCTCCGGTCAGAGATGAAATCGGTCTGCCAGTAAAAACCGGTCGGACAGGACCAAACCGGTTTACCGCAAAAAAGTTGATCTGATCGGTCTACTGGCCAAAACCAGCCTACCGGTACTAAACAGGATGCTGATGATACGTCAGCGTAAAAGAGAAAATCGGACCTACCGACAAAATATCGATCTACACACAACAGGATGAGGCTTGAAATGAAACCTTGTTTCATAGTGAACTCTCTTACGAGCTACCCTTGTACTTTCACGCATACTGGTATAATGTTTCACCATTGATAACAATAGTCCCACTGATGGGCATTCTGAAAACTGTTTCTTAAATAAATTCCTGTGTGACCAGTGGAACCAGTCTTGGTGCCAGTTGTTTTTTCATATGAATATCATCATAGAGCAGGAAAGTGAAAAATATAGATCGATATAGGGCTGTTTCGATCGGTGAGACCGGTTTAGACCGGTCAGACCGGTATCGGACCGGACCCGACCGGTCCGGCCGGTTAGCGGTATCGGTTCCATCTCTGAGTGTAACAGCGAGATCTTTTCACTGGATGTGTCATGCAATTTACACTTTCTAATAATATCATTTTCAATTCGAAATTCAATGTCTGGTAAATCTCTTGTGATATACTTACTGTACTTGAGGGGCACTCTAGATTAGTATTCGATGGTTTCTGAGTAGAAGGAGGATGTGGGTGTGCAACTTGGGTATGGGTGTGTTTCCAATAAAATGATACAGCCACAGTCACTGCGACACCCACTCACCAACACCTACACCCACCCGATGACATAAAGTAAATTCAATCATTTTGTGTTCAATTGAAGTCAGCTTAGAGTCGACTAATGATAGAGCAAAGTTAACAAGTTGAGACAACCCGGTTGTCTAAATAAAAAAAAACAGTAGTACCTAGGATCCAAAAATTGGCAATTCAAGAAAATCTCAGCAATTCAAGGAATTCAACATATCCATGTATCTTTCAACTTTATCCCCTGGAAGTATCATGGAATTGAAGCAAATCAAAGAATTCAAGCAATTCAAGGAATTCAAGAAATTCAATATATCCATACATATTGGAATTATATTCCCTGGAAGTATCATGGAATTCAAGGAAATGAAGAAATTCAAGCAATGTAAGCAATTCAAGAAAAAGGGAGGAATTCCGAGTATACGTGTTGGTGCGTGTGGGTGTCGGTATGAGGTTTGGGTGTGGGTGTGAGTGCGGACAAAGATGAGAAGAGCTCGCATCTACACCACACACCCACACCCTGCTCTGTATGTTTATTGAATTCCTTGAATCTCTAGAATTGCTTTCAGTCTCTTGAATTGCTTGATTTTCTGGAATTTGCCAGAATTCTATCGTAGTGAAGGCTGGTAACCTAATATCTTATGTACGTCTGTTGGGTTGGTTGATTTTCTCGAATTTCCTTGAATTGCGAATTCGTGGATCCTAGGGGTACCTCAAAAAAAATTATGTTTTTCTGCTTGATTCTTAGAGTTGTGATAAGGAAGAATTACACTTAGCTCTCATGAAAGCTTTTCTGACATTGGCACAATGGAAGATCGAGAATGCTCTGGAAGACCATGCAAAATTACAGCAGAAAAAAATTGATGACAGTTATAACGTTCACAAGAATGAACCACTATTAACTGTTCGAGCTGTCGCAACAGCTTGCTTCATGGCATGAAACAATTGCACATGGTACAGTTTTCATGAAAGATATTTAGTCGAAAATCTGTGTACTGTTAACTTGAGTTAAATGTAATGTTTGACAGTCTACCAGAACATTCTTGATCCTTTTCAGGATGACTTTCACAAAAGCGTTCTAATACAACTAACTTGCAGCTTTCATTCCGCAACCATAGATGACTCAAAATTTTCTTAATAGTAAAACGTTTTTTATTGTCATATAATAAAAAGATTCAATAAATCGCTTAAATTGTATAAGAGAAATTTACGTTAACCTTCTCGACAAACTTTTGAAACAATCTGTACAAAATTGATAAAGTAAGACTAGATCAGCATCTCGAATCCATCTATTTAGTTATATAAAACCCAGTAAAAGTCAATCAATTATTCGTTCGAAAAACCTGATCGAGTGTGACAATTACGAATGACATGCAGAAAACAACTCGAAATGATAAATATCTAATTGTACATAAGAATTGTGGTTCCGATTATCCGTGCAAAATAAACTTGAAGGTTCATCAGTTAAGAAAATCGAAAACTCGTATCCACAACTAAAGAATTTCCGACATATGTTAGAAGTTGGATACACACTGAAGTAAATCCTTCTGTATTTCAAATTTGTGTGCCGATAGCTTGTAATCCAAAGAATTGTGTTTGATTATTATTTACTTAGAAATCTGACAGAGTATTTTCTTTTCTAAAATTCTATATGACGTTCAAATATATCAAGCCATTCAAATTTTTCTATTAGATCCACACTTACTAAGAATGATTTCATTATCATTCTGTCTAACCTGTATAACCATGCCGAAACATTCATATTTCTGTTCGTTGCTATGGACGATGGAAAGTGATTTAAGATTCGGAAATCTATTAATCCGAACAATAACATGTTCAATGTGTAAGTGAGATGACTTGATTGAAAGAATAATTCTCATGAATAAGGAGCATTTGACAATCAAGATACAAATGAAGTTGTTGGCGTCGATCGAAGAATATACAGAAATTGATCATGGAAATAAGATTGAAGAATGATTGTAGAATATCTTTTGTTGTGAAATATTCGAATAGATCGAGAGTCAGTTCGCTTGAAAGAATTCAAATGTTAAATGATGATCTTTAGTAAACAAATTCGGATGACATGTTAATATTTGCATAAGAAAAAAAAAGTATACTTTCTTCTTCAGTGAACGTGAACCTATTTGAAGGGCGATGATCGATACTTTATTTCATGGTTTTAATAATACGAATGAAACAAATTCAGATATTCGAAGAAAAACGTCCAATGAACAAAGAAGAGGAGCATTCTACTGCGTTGTGTATTCATTCGATAAGCTTGAACAAAGGGACAGATGCGGTCCAAAAGAAACGAATATTTTTCCTTGCCCATACTGGATAACAAGCTATGATATTCATAGATGATGGAAACGAATACAAGTACAATATAGAGAAGGGGACAAGGTTGTAACCCTTTATTCGCACAAATATGATTAGATCAACATGAGAAAGAAGATCAAACTAAACGATTAGGTTACTTTAGTCGGTAAGATATGATACCCGTCGAATCATGCATTGACATCTTTCACCCATGGTTCATCATTCGAATCTGTTGAATTTCTTAGAAAGTTCGATACAAGAAGATTTATAATTTGATAGTTATAATCGTTTTAAATTGTGTTCGATAATTTATTTGAGTTAGAAACTAAAAGCTACTGATAAATGTGTAAAGACTAATCTTAAGTCTTAGACGAATTGTTTTATTTTTAACTTTCTTTAGAAATATTGATCCATATTTTATTTCATGTTATCATTCAGGAAAATGCCGTTCATTGGAATCGAACGATTACGATGCAATTTACATCAATGAAAGGTTTGGAAAGTTGATTTTCTATAAAAAAAATACTCTGATCTTGGATACAATATGGCTCTTTTCATCAAAGTCAACATTTTATATACTAAACAAAAGTCATTGAAATTCTTTTGCTGAAGTCATACTCGTCTATTTTTTGCGATCATTCTCATATTTAAAGGATCTTGTTAAAAGCAGTATGCAGAAAGATCTAAAATATTTGAAATTGATTCTGTACACCCATCAAAGATTTGTCAAACTAAACATGCACAATCATTTTTGATATCAACCAAGGATGTGTCTACTTATCCTTACTGTTTATCTATGACACAAGATCAATGTCGCTATTTCAAGATATTTGAGATTAGTTAATTTGGATTGAAGTATATTGTCAATATTTTAACAAGAGTAGGACAATTTGGATTTCATAAAGATTTTTTAATATTAATTTTCAAAAGATCTGTGACAAAATGTATAAACATCTGATGAAGAGTTCCTTATTAATTGAATCAATATCTAAATATTCATAATTTGTATTTCTTGTTCGTTCATCTTTTATTGTGAAATATTCTCTGCTGAAGAATTATTTAGAAAATGTCTTATTTCTTTGTTTTATCAGTTCTATTCAGTTACTTCAAACAACGTATAAAAATGTATTGATTGGGGTGTGGGTGCTGGTATGAGGCAAAAAGATTAACACCCACACGCATACCCATATCCATACTCACCCTAGACTCGGCTTCTCTCTTGCTAAAATAGACATGCAATGAGACGACAAAATGTTATGAAAACACAATTGCACGACGCTATGTCACATAAAGTATTTCATGTTATAATAGAAAAAAAACAATAAACAGATCGAAAAGGCGAGAGTATCACGAGCACAATGAGCAAGAGGATGACTGATCTTGATCATAAAATAAAAAGCACGTTTTACTTCTGTCAATTACGGACCTTGAGCAAAAGCCAGAGTCCACTCGCGAGCCTTTTGAGGGCTCTTGTCCGGCATCGTTTCTGCTTCAATTGGTGTATCATAATTGGGACTTGATAATAGCAAATGTATCGATTCAAGCACTTCGCTTATTGTTATTTTAGGAGCCCATGAGGTGAAAATTCTATTATCTGAAGTTTCACCAGTGCCTGAATGAATGTTTGGGTGACAGATGGCAGTGACGAAGGCAATATTAGGTGGTTTGAATGGGTATTCTTGGGGAAATGACATTGCAAAACGAAAATAGCCACCCGTATATGGACTATTCTCTGGGCCTAGCATTACACCAGTGATTTGTTGAAGACCTCCATCATTAACAGACAATGCTAAATTTTGAATAAAATTCAATGGATGCTGTTCGAGTGTTGTTAAATCTCGTTGAATGCGTTGCACTTGACGGTTCGTAGCGGTCATGCTTTATCTGCAACAGAGAATATGGAGACAATACATCGAAAGGAAAAAATTGGTGTCGATAAGCAATAAAAATACTCAGCGGTGAAGAGAAAGCAACAGTATGTCAGCGCTCGACCTTTTATTTACAGCAGACGCTGTTCTTTTTCCAACTCATATGTGGAAAGAAACGTAAAAAATGGTAAGATAAAAGCATGTGCCTCGTTCTCTTTTTTATTGCGTTGGCCACGTCAGCATTACTGTACAAATAAGTATTGCTGGGAAAAAATTCACTACGAACCTGTATAGTATAGTGCTGGTCAATATGATTCATCGTTTGTATCTTAGCTCCTATTGTAACTAACGAGCTAGAATTTCTTGTTCCTGTACCGGGTATTGAATGTAAAGTAAAAGCTCAAAGTCCATCACGCTCATCTGTCCGAATAAAATGAGTCTATTTGTCACTCGCGCAGCTTTACTCTTTAGAAACAGAAAAGGGTAAATCAATATGTTTTTAGAAGAGTTTTATTCCGGTTTTGTTCATCTATGTAACGATCAGAGCTCGTCAAGTACGAAGTTTCTTGAATAAAAGAATCACTCGACTATTGCACATCATTGAAGAATCCGTGTGTCTCATCTACACTTGCACAGTGGGCAACTTTCATGAAGCAGGCGGACATGTAACTATTGTGCTCTGAAACGGGTTGCCATTACTCACAAATGTTTGTATATTACTTAGAAAATCGAATTTACGAAAACAAAGCATTTTTTGAAAAAAAAAATTCGGGATGAAACACCTGAGGGGAACCCTTGCCCAGATTTCCGAAAAACGTTTTTTGGTAGAAAATGTTTTGTGTCATACATCATCCGATGCAGTTTTGCTCGCTGATTCCGAATATCATATTCATTTTGCGGTACAATGCTATCGGAATCGAGAAAATAGGAATTCAGGGGCAGAAGCCTGGATTTCTGGAAAACTTCTAGCACAGCCTTGGTTCATTGGCGCGAGGTGGCGCTAAGCCCAACAATATATCACATAGAGAAGAATAATCGGTAAAAATTTCAGATCAATTGGACTTAATCTGTTTGTAGGGTTAACAAAATACTGGATGACCAATTTTCGGTGTGATATCCAGCAAAAGACCCAAATTGTTTTTCGAAAAATACTTATTGTTATATATGATTCGATGCAGCTCGACAAGCTGATCCCGAATATCACTTTGGTTTTGTGCCACAACTCTGCTATAATTGGAAAAAGAGAAATTTAGTGGCAAAAACCTGGATTTTTGGAAAACCTCTAGCACAGCTCGTATTCGTTGGCACGAGGTTGCGCTAAGCCCAACGATAGATCACGTGTAGAAGAAGAATTGGTAAAAGTTTGAGGTCAATCGGACTTAAACTCTTTGTAGGGTTTGTAAAATACGGAATGACCAATTTTCGGACCTACTTTTAACCCGATAATCAAGTTTTTTCTTTTTCAATTTGAGTCCAATCAAAATCATTTTTTTATCAC
>CAJNSZ010002185.1:0-17347 GCA_905329745.1 Rotaria sp. Silwood2
TAATGCGGTAGTGACGATGATCAACAATCTTAGGTAGATTAGAAGAAATTTATTTCAAGAAAATAACTGAACTGATTAAATCATGTTCGGAAAGTTTTTAGTATATTTTTGACAAAAGTCAGCTATTTTCTTGGAATAAATCTTCTTCGATTGAAATCAGTTCAAGTCCAACATAACCTGTGTGTAAAAAGGTTTTTGCACAAAATGTTCGTTCACTTTTTGACCGCTTGAAAATAACTAGTGAAGATCAAAAGTAGTTAGTAGGAATCGAAATTTTGTGCTCTTTCAGAATATATACTTGGAAATTTTTTCTAACCTAACGAGGGAACATTCCCAAGTGATACTCACCGTTTCAGCTCATATTGTGCCCACAAGTAGATCTCGGTATGACTAGAGAAAGTCTAAAAGGGTTCGTGCCATTGAACCTTTGGAACCGAGTTATGCCTAATTTACTGAATTTTCGACCCTTTTTAAGGTACTGACCGAAACATCAAATAAGGAAGTTTCCATCTGAAATTTCTACCATAGATAGGTATACTTACACCTAGAATATCCTGAAAGTTTCAGTCGAATAGAAGGTTCCTGTGTTGAGTTATTGAATTTTCAATTAAACTCGACTTTTGTGAAATATCTGTGGCAAATGACTATTTTTTTGGAAATCCAATATCTCCACACAGGAACATTCTATTCGGCTGAAACTTTCAGGATATTCTAGGTGTAAGTATATCTATCTATGGTAGAAATTTCAGATGAAAACTTCGTTATTTGATTTTTCGGTCAGTATCTTAAAAAGGGTCGAAAATTCAGTAAATTAGGCATAACTCGGCTCCAAAGGCGCAATGGAACGAACCCTTTTAGACTTTCTCTAGTCTTACCGAGATCTGCTTGTGGGCACAATATGAGCTAAAACGATGAGTATCACTTGAGAATGTTTCCTCGTAAGATTGATTCACTCAGAGCAAATACTTGAATTAGACGAAAATGTAGTTTGTACAAAATCCTATTTCTGCTAATTTTGTATTTTGATTAAAGCTTAGTTAATTGAACACATAAAACGTCTGTTCATATGGTAATTTGTAGAGAAAAATTTTCTCTACAAAATGCATCTCTATTCATCTTTTTATAGATCTCCAAGTTGGCTCAAAATCGCCTACATTTGAACAGGCGAATTTCCAAAATTCGATTTTTTCACAAAAATTGTTTTACGTGGAAAGTAGCACTTAGGAAAACATCTGTAACTTTTGATAGTTTTTAGTTCTTCTCTATTATAATACCCAGTTTTATGCAGGATTGAATGCTCTACAAAAACGCCTAATTCAAATCGCGCTTAAGTATAATCTGGAAAAGTAGCGGATTGCGAAAAAAAACGTATTTTGCTTTGTAAAGATAATTATTTCGCTTCCTTCAAGCATTTTCTCACAGTAAATCAGCCTTAGGTTAAAAAAAACTTGCCAAGTATAGATTCTGATAGAGCACAAAATTCTGATTCCAACTAAGTACTTTTGGCTTTCACTAGCTGTTTTCAAGTGGTCAAAAAGCGAACGAACATTTTATGCAAAGACTTTTTACAAGCAGGTTAGTTTTATAATGTGTTCACCGCTAGTCTATTCGTACATGTTTAAACGAATTGAAAGCTTTTATGTAAGACTCTTGTATCTACAATTTATTCCTAGTGAATATTCTGAATGTCAAGTGTTCCGTGTACTGATTTAGTTGTCATCAGGATACCTTTTCGACAATCCTTCTATTAACAATATGTTTATGAAAAAATTTTCAAATTAGTTTAAACTAATATGTAAAATTATTACTTCTTTTTTAGCCGGATTTAAAATGTCGGTATTCTAGTTCATGTATTATTAATGTAAATACACGTCGTCAATGTACATATTGTCGATTAAAAAAATGTTTTGATATTAAAATGCGTAAAGATTGGATTCGTACTGAAGAAGAAAAACAATTAAGACAATTAATAAAATTAACAAAAGAACAAAAGAAAATAAATGATCTATCGAATGATCAACAATCTCTTATTAATTTTTCACAAGTTCTACGAAAGAAAAAACGTTTAATAATAAAATCAACAAATCAAGAATTTGTACCTAAACTGGTAAATATAAATAATCATTGAATAATAATTATAATATTTGTTTATCATTTTTTTTTTCAAGATCTTTACACAAACAATTTTTGGTTTTAATCATAATCTATCTAATGAAGATCAAATTCTACTAAATAATATTACAAATGCTTATCAAATAGGAGCTAATCATATTGATATTTGTTGCTTAAATAAATATACATCATCACCATCTTTAATAGAATTTTTTAATGAAGAAAGTATAATACATCAATCATTAATTTATTTTTATAAATATATACCTGAATTTAAACAATTACATATGGATGATCAAGTTTTATTAATTAAATGTAATCTTATTACAATAATTCATTTACATTATATTCTCATAGAAAAATTTCAAGAAAGACCATTTATTGGTTTATATATGTCAAAATGGATAAATGAAGATTTTCATTATGAAATGTCTCGAACACGTCGATATTTTAATCGTTTTATAGAACATCCATTGATTATAAAACTTGCACTTATTGTTCTTTTATTTAGTATTAATTTATCTCCACCACGTGGTACTAATCAATTTAATGTTTATATCAATAAAATAGATATATATAGAATACATGAGTTTTATACAATAGTACTTTGGCGTTATTTAATTTATTTATTTGGAGAACGAGAAGCAATAAAATCAATAGAAATAATAATTACACAAATTTTACGTTTTCAAAATTTAATTAATATAATGGAAGAAACTGTAAGAAAAACAACAGATTATAATACATTTAATCAATTGATGTTTTCTTTATTTCAATTAACATGAAAAAATATTATATTTTACTATTTATTTGTTGACATTCTGTAAATTTAAATTTCAATAGAGAAGAAAAATTACAAATTTTCAAAAAATTTTGTAAATACGTTATTTTTAACGTTTGTTTTATTCTTAATAATATTTGCTTTGAAATAAAATTAAGAAAGATTATAAAGCATTAAATCGTAATACTTTTTTTTTCCTTTGTTGTATGAAACTTGTATTATGTTTTTCGAGGAGAAATATAGTGAGTGCAAGTATTACGGCTTCCTTCTACTTTCATAGCAACGAAAAAACAAGATTTATATTATTCTAGAAAATTTCAAAGCCTTCTTCGATGTTTGAATCACTGAAACAAGTTTATGAATGTCTTAAATAGTGCAGGTTTATTTTTAGTTTTCCACAAAATGAAAAGTTATATACAAAATGTCAACGATGATGGATGGTGATGTATTGATTTGCCACAGTCGTTCTATGATCAGTATAAAGAGCGTACACTGATCAAGTTATAACTCTGGAAAATAAACAGAAATAAGACAGATTGTTTTTTTTTGGTAATCGATTATAGTGGGAAAATAGCTATACTCTGTTACAGATTTATCATTTGACGTATTTTGTATTAGTATAATGAGGCTAAAGAATATCTGTGAGTTCTACATTTTAGCTTCGAAGGAACTGTGCTGACAAACGTTTTTTCCCTCTCAGTTCGTTAAATAGAATAATACTTTATCAGTCTCATTGTGATATGAATATTATTTTTTACACTGTAGTAGAAAAAAGAGAGATAAACAACTTTTCTCGCAGAAGTACTAATTGAGGCGGTACCCTAAAAGTGGTAGAGGTTTTATAAATGATCTTTAGCTGAATTAGCTGGAGTGAACTGAATTATTCCAAGTGAAGTAATTTGAATCAGCTCGATATAATCCTTGTTATTGTAGTTAGTACTTTTTTCTTCAGTTCACGATTTTTTGAAAATTTTTTCGTCTGCATATAGAGGATACTTCGAACCAACTATGACCTAAAAATCACGTTTTATTTTAATGTAAAATTAATTAGAACGAACAAAAACAAAACGGATTTTTGAAATGCTAGATCCGATTTAGTCTAGAGGGCTGTATCGCATTTTCATTAAATACCGGACCATTGGTAACTAGAGTTCACCATAGGAATGTCTTGATTTTTACCAACACACGACTTATGTGTAAGTGTCGAAAGCGAATAGACGTTTCGTTGTTTCAAGGCTGCAAACGCTCCGATGTTACCAAAACCACTCTCGACGCTAATAACATGTTGTTCGCATAAACCAAAGAGGAAAACATCAAACATGGCCAGATGAAGTGCTAATAAACGTTGTGATGTATAGGCGATATGCAAAACAGGATTTGAGTTGGCTATAATAGGCAATGAATGTGTTTGATTTCGGCATTCTTTTCCGAGTGATTGAAGACAAGACGATGGTAATTTCCAACGTAACAGGGCTGCCCGACGAAGGCGAGCAGTATCTGATATGAGAAAAGCAATGGGCACTTGGTTGATATTAGTGAGAAATGTTTGATTTCCATCGACAATATCTCGTGCGCAAGTGAGGAAGTATTGATATGATTCTAGCACTGAGTTTTCACTAGTAGCACGCTTGAACCAACTCTTACTATTGTCGTCTTTCATGGTCGCGTCTCCAGTGCGTACTTGAATGCCAATAGGATAAAAATTTGGCGATAAAAGTACTTGTAGAAGTTGCTGTGAAGAATGGCCAAGCTGCTCTTGTTGCAGAGAGTCCGTACTAATACTTATGGATGTTCTTTCGATTAAGGCTGACAGTCGATAAAGAAATAGCGAATGGTAGAGACATCCAAACATGCTATCTGCATGCATATGTAGATCCTCTGTTAGAAACTTACGATAGACACTTGTTTGCGACGTCATCATATGTCCAATGCCACCAGTATGAGCTTGAAAAATGAGAATTCGTTCCGAAAACTCTCGATCATAGTTATAATCACGAGATAGTCGATCGAAAGAAAACTTATACTCGCCCGATATGAGATATTTTGAATCATTTCGAGACAGATACTTATTTAGACGACCCAGACTACGAAACCACGGAATCACTGATTCTCGTTCATAATTCAAACTTGTCAGCATGACATGAGAAAATTCCGGCCAATCCTCATCGAATAAGAATAATCGATTAGTTAATATCGCGATCAGGTAGGTTGTCATCAAATGAACAATGCGATCAGCAGTGCCTGAAGGACTCTTTTTATAGAGCATGAAACGAATATTTTGTTCGACAATGCGATCACGCTGCTCCTCAAAAGTCAATCTTGGATCACTGATGCTCGAACTAATATTTGCATGCCAGTCTTGATATTTCGAAATCCAACTGTAAAATTCAACTGAACATACCTTGGTATTCGACGCCACTTCAAATGAACTAAGACGTCTTGTTCTTGTTGTTGATGACAGTTGATCATTCAATGGATGCTCTCTGGAAAATGAATGTGTTTTTGTCGCATTATATTGTACATCGAGCCAATCAGTAATGGCAACTCGCTCATCAGTGAACAACTGTCGTGACGTGGAGTGAGTTAAAATACTGGTAATTGAACAGGAAAAATGCCGTTGGGGATCGCTAGTACGATTTTGGATAATATCATTCAAAATACGATTTGCACAAGATTTTTTCAAGGGCCATTGAGGCCAATGAAAAAAATTCAAAACATATGAGTCAAGCCATTGATATGTAAAACTGAAAACAGTGTCAATGGAGAAAACTCGATTGACATGAACAACTATCTGAGTGATTAGATCGATTCGCGCATTTGCCGGTACGGTTTTCATGTTTAAGGGAAGTTCAACCGTCGTTCTAGAATTCAATGTGAAATATATCGCTTGTGCATTAATCTGTTGAACATTGAAACGTAAAGTTAAATTGAAACTTTGCTGAAATGTCGTCTCATTTACACATTTTTGCAAACATGCGATTCGTAGATGCCGAATGGAACCTTGGAAACTGTCGGCATCACCATACAGATATGTTGCTATCGATCTAAGACTGAATTTGAGTATTAGACGATGATTTTGATAGGTGGGTGAAAATGGAGCAGTAGTATATTGAGAAAACTGTTCTTCATAGATTTGACATAATGCGTTCGATGAATTTAGTACAATATTTGTTGCATTAAATGTAAACTGATTATGTTTCACATAGTAAGCTGTTTTGGGTACATGTCGAAAATATATAGCGACGTCCATTTTCTGAGAAATTGAAGATATATAGAAAATTGATAGAAAAAGACTGATTATGAACAAAATCTTAATCCGATTATTTGCAGCGATACGACATATAGATAGTAGCTGCTGTTTAATCTGCAGTGAAGGTACCATCGAAGGACTAAGGCCACAATAAGAGATCTTCAAGCAAATAAAAAAAGTGTTACCGAAGTCTGGAACAATGGATGAGAACTAAAATAAATGACTGCTATCGAAAAGAGAGAAGCTGATATTTGTCCATTGAAACTCCCATGCGAAACTTTGAATCTAGAAAAGATGAACAACAGTAAATATCAGACAAAGTATTCTTACCTGCAATACCTACTTACTCAATTATCTCAAGAGCAAAATTATGAAAAGTATTGAAATCTTTTGTCTGTATAAATCTCGCTGACTAAAGCAACACTTATCGTAAGCTTCAATTCACACAGTTCATCCTTCCAGGATACACATAGGGAGAACAAGCATAAAAAACCGCCATTTCATGTCGTTCTAAACCAAAGATATTCGAAGGACTGTGTTGTATGAATTGTTCACTCTCAAACACTCACATCCATCAGTTCCGAACTCTAAAGAACTATAACGCATGAACACATAATGATCAATGGGGCATATGTAATTGGTGACGCTGTATCCGGCAAGTGGAGTTTCGAGTAGATAACGAAATGCGTCAAAAAAACCTGATTTCGCCGTAGTAATGAAGATACGATAACGACATACGATTTCGAGGTGGAAGATTCCATCGAAGATTGCTTATGGTAGTGAATCTTAGTTGGTCTCGTTTAGATTCAAATTGGCATTTATGCTAGGCAGTTTTCGACATTCATACCTAAATGAAAATCTCAATGTCGATCTCGAACACCTACAGAATCGAACACGGATCGTTGCTTAAACGATTCAGTATATTAGGTTTCATGCGACGGTATTGTTTTGAATAGATGTAAGGAACATAATTGTTGAATATAGAATGCAACTCTTTCTCTACCTTTCCAGCTCTCGGCAGTCGACTGTTTTTCAATATCAGAGAAAGTAACTATTTGTGTCGAAGAATACTCAACACATAGTGAGCATCAGGATCTCAAACGGACCAAGGCGAACTTTTTCAGACCAAGTTCCGAGCCGGGTAGGACAAGCAAGAATCTCTTCAGACACCGGCAGTCCAAGCAAAAGACTTGAGCCGCTCGGATCTACTAAAAATTTAGAAATTTTTATATTTCTGTAACTGACATCTTTTTTTATCCTACGTATTAAGTGCAGTAATAAGAGTTTCACGAATGAACATCTGCATGATTGTTCATAGCTGATTAAAACTTGTGATATGTTAAAATAGCCAGAAACAAAATTTTCGTACTCTAGTGCGTTTTTGTTTCTCACTGTGTTACAGTTGCTCCACGACTGGTCGTTATATTCTATGTGACACCATGACTGGTTTAGCTGTATACGAAATATATATGAACGACGATTCAGAGTCATGCCAACATGTAGTCCATTACATCTAGTCTCTATTCTATTATTTTCAGCTCATTATCTTTTTCCTTTACATGTTTTTTAAGAACGCAATAAGAATTTCTTACAATTTGCATTACAAAAATTGTCCCTACAATTGGTAAAAAAGGTTTTGTACTCCATTACCATATTTCAAAAATAAAGAATGCTCATTTCATTATTTGTCGTAGACTCCAAGGACGCAACTCAGACCTAAATTATGCGTCAAGCGCGCGTGTGGATGAAGACAATAATCACACCCACACTCTTATATATGTATATTTCGAAGATTGATTTTCCTCGCAAATTAAACTTGATGGAAAGACTACTAATTCATATAAAAAAAAGGGTAGAAAACGGACTTGCTTATTATTTCTCTAATTGTATTTCTTTGAGTTAATGAAAAGGTGGATGGCCGAAATTACGCTAACAAGACTCTCGTCAAGAGGGTCATTTCGCTAATGATGAAATTTCACATACATATTGAGGACTCAAGTAGAGAATGCTACATTATTATTATGGTAATTGTTTCGAAAATGTACCACAATTACATAACTGTATGCAAATGGCATCACATTTTCTGAACTAGTAGAACTTGAGGAGGTGGTTTAGAGTGTGGTGGGGGTGTACTGTGAAAAAAACATCTGTAGAATAATGAATCTTTAAAGAGTTTGTGAAATTTCAACGTTTAAAAAACCCTTTTTTTTACTGTTCATGAAATTTTCGTAAACTCTTTCTTAAACCCTTTAGAAATGGTATATGAAAAGGTTTATAATATCCACAAATGCATAAAGAATTTGCTATACGTTGTACTTTCATAAATCCTTCGTAATGGTACATGCACCTCCTAACCACTTTCAAATAATCTTAAAACAAATTATCAAATGGATATCTGAGAGTGTTCATGAGCATTATGATTCGCATCAAATGTTTATGTAAGGGTATATAAAGTCCTATACAGAAGCATTTGATGCGATCACTAACCTAAAGGAGACTTTTGAGACGGTAAACGGAAGCCTTTATTTATGAACTACACAAAATTTACGAGATAGTTATTGAAATGATCCTTAAATTGCCAAAACGGTTGGAAATCTCAGAGCACTTAATCATTGCTCGAATTTAGTAACACATAAGACTGCTTGTAAAAACAGAACGAAACTAAATTGTTTCATTCTACTTGCCTCACAGCATGTTGCAAAAAAATACAAAAACAGCTGAATGATGTGTAGAAAAGAAACAAGAGTAAATTAGCTTCTTTTCTTTCGGATATAAAGATGATGGGAAACTCATAATAACTGAACATAGAAAAATAATAGCTATCTGGATTATATATTATCATAATTTCGTTCATAAAAGGCTGATTAACTATCTAGAAGATGAATGACGGAAATAGAATAAATATGAACGAACATATTTCATTTTGCTTATCAGATACTCATCAACTATGAGCAGAACTGAACTGCATTATTTGATTTCTTTTATAAGGTCATGAGCAACTATCACTATAAACGGAAGAAAAATTGAACCATACTAACTTAATCTATTTTTCTAATCAGATGCTGGACAGTTATTGCAATAACTAAATGACAACAAGAAAGGTAAAGTTATTTTTCTGATTATATATCTTTCCTAAAGTGAGCGACTACGATCGGAAAAATTGAATGGACGAAGAGAAAAATAGATCAAACTAATTTTCTCAATTTCAAAATTAAATTAAATTATTAGTTGTTGCATAAAATGCGCGACAATTCTCAAGATAACTATATGAAGAAAAAGATAAGTTAACTAAAGTAACTTATCCGATTTCTCGCATAATATTATTAAAGACTGCTAGTATACTTAAATGAAGAAGGAAAAAATGCAATGAAATCATTTTATTCTGTTTCTGTGATGAGATGTTTGAGAATCATGGATAGTTCATGAATCATGTGATGTATAAGGGAATGGAGGGGGTTACTGGAACTTCGCCAATAAGATTTTCGTCAAAAGGACATTCACCAATGGCGAAAGTCCGGAGGTATATTGACGAACGTCCACTGTACTTTCGCCAACTGTCATGAAACAATATTAACATAGAATATATGTGAGTCTATTTCACAATACCATTGGCGAAATTCTAGGAGAGATGTTGGCGGAAGTACAGTGAACTTTCGCCAATTGGCGATATTCTAGGGGTCTTTTGGCGAAAGTGCTATTTGGCGAAAGTCTTATTGCCGAAGTTCTGGAATTCTAATGGAGGAATCTCTGATATATAGTGTTTGATCACTGAGGAAAACGAAGAGGATAAAACTTGGAGTAGCATATTTACTTGTAAAAGCTGTTAGCACAATCCCTGTCGGATTAAAATGTGAACCATCATGAAGCTGCGTGTTTTGTAAATCAGTGAATTAATCACTGTTTGACGATTTTAGATAAAAGAGTAGCTAGTGTTGATGGAGTTACACTTTATTTGACTTCTTTTTATCACCACTCGTATCGTTCACATCAAAATGACACGTTTATTTGCGCAAAGATGAGAGATAATAAAAAAGAGAGAGAACAAAAGGAGAGTGAGATAGTTGACGACACATAGTAACAATAGAAAGAAAAATAATGGGTATGTGTGTGGGTGAAGAGATAAGCTACACTCGCACTCACAGCCACACACATCCAACACCTCACGCCGACGGAGTCTTTTTTGTAGGAACTACATAACATTTACGGAACAGTTATCGAACTGATCATTAAATTCCAGAAAACAAACGATTGAAAATCCCATCACACTCAATCATTGCTGGAACGTAGTAACACATAAAACTTCTTGCAAACACAGAACAAAACTGAACGGTTTCATTCTATTCGCTTCACAACATATTGCAAAAAATATAAAAACAGCTGAATGACAAGAAGAAAAGAAAAAAGTAAATTATCGTCTTTTCTTTCGGACATAAAGATGGTGGAAAACTCATGTTAACGGAACACAAAGAAATAAAATTTATCTGAATTATATATTATCATAATTTCGTTCATAGAAAGCTGATTAATTATCTAGAAAATGAATGACGGAAATAGAATAAATGTGAATGAACTTATTTCATTTTGTTCATCAGATACTCATTCACTATAAGCAGAACTAAATACAGAATAAAGAATTAAACTTAACTGCCTTATTTGATTTCTTTCATAAGGTCGTGAACAACTATCACTACAAAAGGAAGAAAAATTGAACCATACTAACTTACTCTATTTTTCTAATCAGGTGCTGGACAGTTACTGAAGTAACTAAATGAAAACAAGAAAGATAAAGTTATTTCTCTAATTATATTTCTCTCGTAAAGTGAGCGACTACGATCGGGAAAACTAAATAAAGAAAGAGAAAACGAAGGTAACCTGCTCGGTCTTGACTGTAGAATGATCGGTATTAATCGGATTAAATAGTTGGAGATAAAAAAACAAAATTATGGGTGGGTGTGGGTATTGTTTAAGAGATGACCCACACCCACGCCCACCATAGGAGTGTAGGTGTGGGGTTTGAGCGTCTTCGTTTTAGCCACACCACACACCTTCAAGACTCGAACGAAAGTGAGGCTGATGCACATTGAGGCTCACTTATCGTGACTCTGGGTTCTTCTTAGTCTCTGTACCAGGCGGCGCTAGCAATAGGCCGGAGCACACAATTGTAGGTACAATTACAATTTTCTATTTAAATTTGAATATTAGAGACATCGTCTGTAGTATTATTGCAGAAGAGATTGCCGAGCTTGGAACATAGTACGCCGTTTGTAGAAGGCAGAAAGAGGTTTCCGTTCATCTATTCGCCAATGGCATAAGCTGTAAAAAAAATCCAGCAGATCATTGTGCTATTGTTCTTTTGTTGTAACGATGCAAACATAGGTCATACCAATAGTTACATATTCGCACGAATATCGCATCTAAAAAGATCGTGCCTCTTACGTCTCAGCATGGTTGTGATCACACAATTCGAAACAATGTCCAACGAATTATTGACGGAAATAGCCGAATATCTTGATTGTTTCTCTCTATTCTATGCGTTTTGGTTCTTGAATATTCGTTTGAATATTCTACTCTTATACTGTTCAGTTCATGTTGATTTAGATCGTATTTTACGTTCAAAATTTATACCATTTTGTTCTGAAATACTTGGACAAATCCAGCCCAAACGCATTCTCTCACTCAAATCATCGAATGAAATTCAGATAGGTGCTCTCGTTGATTATGATGACATTATTCATTGTTTCACTTGCATTCGTTTTCTTGTTCTTGTTAACGTGAATACAGTTACATTTGAACATTTACTCGAAAAAGTTCGACTACACAATCTTATTCGTCTCATACAATACGAACGGTGTCAACGACAAATGGATCTCGACATGGATGCTGCTTATGCAAAGAAAGAAATTCTTCTAGATTTTCCTGATTTGTTCAATATTCGATATTTAAAAATGCCGACATGTTCACCAGCGGTTCTCCCGATGTTGGCTCATGTCGGACAAACATCGCGTTGTTTTGAACACCTTTCGATTAATATATTCATGCACTGTCTACGCTATAAAGTCGAAGTACCTCACTATGCGGGTTATCTCCTTTATTCCCTTCATCGTCTTTCGATCAAACTCTATTATTTCCATATACGAATGGGATAAGGTGCTCATGTTCCTCATTCAATGTACACCAAATATTGTTTCATTTCAATTTGACGTTAACAGTTTTGATTCAACAACAATGTTTTATCTCAATTATTGGAAAGTACTTATTGGTGCTTGCCTTCCAGTTGATTGCCGTGTAAATATCACGATCTCGGCTAGCTATCAATCTCCACATAGAATACCAATCGGCAACGTCGATGATGATTCGTTTTGGAAAGAATGACGTTTGTTGATTAGACACTATCAATTTCCATCTACATTGTGCATTTTTACTAACTAGCTTGTGTTTGAAATAAACGGATTTTGTAAATTTGGGTCAGACCAAGAAGAAGATTAGAAGAGTGTCATCATCTGCTTTGTACAATCTTACAACAAGAACATACCGAATTTTTTCCGAGTTTATCAAAAGTGAATGTCGCTTCGCACCATGCTAAGGCTCATCGACCTAGAAGCTCTGTGAAACGGCCTACTACTGCCTTAACTTTTGGCGCTGTAAAATGAAGTTGTCGAAATCGCAAGATCGGATCAACCTGACAATTCTTTGTACGAATAATACGTCTTTAAATGAATATCGGTTGGTACTGTTCTATTTCTCTTCGATTAAAAAGAAAAATTTCGAATTTGCACCATTTTAAAACAGCTTTCAAATTATTTTTATTCAATTCTGAGAAATACCCCCACCCGTCCTCATCCAAATTCTAGAAAAAGTTTCAACTCGATCCATTTCAGATTTTTGTGATTTCTAAGAAAGTATATCTGCAACGACTATATCCCCGTCTCCTATATAGAAGCAACTTTTGATCTATCTGTTGAAATCTTTTGGCTTGCATCAGGGTATGTGTGAATACGGAAACTCATACCCACACCCACTTTAAGATAAGCCTGATTGGTCCTACCTTCCTTGATGACACCTAAGATCGCTTTCAGTTGCATCCCACCTTGTTACAACGGTAGAAATGTTTTACTAACTCAATCATCTTTTGCCAATTATTGAAAACTTTTCTCACAATCACATTGTTCCTTAGAATTCATGATCAAAAGCTGAAAATCCTTCTCAATTTTCTTATAAAGTCTTCACTAAATAATTAACAATACATACTGACCTCTTAAAATCATGAGCTATCCGAATATTATAATTTAATTTAATATCCGTTTCTTTTAAATCTTTTTCAAATTGATCATCATGAATTTCAGGACATTTGATCAGTTTACTTTTCAATAAACGACAAAGAATTTGTAGGAGTAAATCAATTTTGATTTGTGTTTTATCTTGCATTTGTTTAACTGTTCGATTTGGAAGTTTATTGAATAAAAGTAAAACTTCCATTTGAAATGTTGAGACTTTTGTTATTTAAGAAAAAAATCATTTTCAGGACTAAACTAATACATACATTTAAAAAGCATTTTTGTTGAATATACGATGCCCGCAATTCTCCTGTTGAATATTGATGGAATAGTGTTAACTTGCGACCATTATGTAGCTAGTTACAAAATTGAGTAAAACTTTCAAATGTTTTCTGAAGCTGAAAAAAAATTTCATAAACAGCAATGAAAATAAATAAACCCTACTTCACTAGATAAAACAAAATTTTGAGGCGCAGGAAATGATCAAGAGTGTGAATTGAGAACCACTACAGAAAAATCAACTGAAAGTTAAAAAAAACAATTATATTAGATGTAAATTTAGAAACAAAAAAATTGTAATTTCTACTATTTTTATCAATATCATCAAGTCTACCCGTTTCACAATATGTTAGATATTGATTCATTAAAATCATGAAACATTCGCTGTAATTTTGATGTATAATTAAAACCACAGGCTTCCTGGAATCAATAATAAATATAGATTTGTTACAAAATCAACAATATATTTTATATTTACTTTTAATTTTGAAACCATTGATTCTTCATTATCATTAGATGCACTTAATCGACCTACGAAACGTTTGGCTAACATGTTGCGATAGAATTTTTCAAATACATCTTTATCTTCAATATAATTAAAAATGATCTGAAATATAAACACTCAGATTAACGATAATTAAACTAATAGCAAAAGCTGCTAGCGCAATCCCTTGAGGGATTAAAAATGTGGAACACGATGAATCTGTTGTTACTAATTAAATGGAAATCGTTTTGTTCCATTTCTTTGCAATACATTTGTAGCTAACCGTTTATCTGATGTTTTAGAACTATAGTTTCTCTGTCACGGTCTGTGACGGTTAATTAGTTAATTAAAGACTAAGTAATTAATTAATTAAGATGTCTGTTACGGTCTGTGGTGGGTCACGTGAGTGTCTGTCACGGTCTGTGGGGGAGGGGGGGGGGGTCCAAATTTCTACCCTTAAACACTTCAACACTCCTTTCAGATCGTGTTTCACAAAATAATACCATAATATGATTGAATTTCTCTTCGAGATTTGTTTCTTCTATAGCTCTGCTTCTAAAAATTGAGCTTGATTATATTTCAATAATAATTATCAAATTTCGACAAGCCTTTTTCGTAAAAGCACATCATAATAGCAAACTAATAATTCAGGTGATTTTTTTGTATTATCAGCTGCCATTGTTACTGCATTATTATTAATACATTTTTACGACAAGTCTAAAACATACACAAGATAATAATAAACAAGAAATAAAACAAAGAAGAAAAAAAACATTCAGTTTATTTTATCAAGAGCAGCAATAAACTCTTGTTTGCTACTAACAGCTTTTTGCACAAGTTTCAAAATTTTTTTTATGAATATCAAGTATTATTTCAACGTAACTTATTGGATCCTTAACAAAAAATAAATATAACAATAATATAGAACGCAAAAGCAAAAATAATTTTACATTAAGTCCACTACGAGTAAATTGTTCAATAGCATCTAGACCCATTTGACAGATTTCATCTTCAACAATTTTTTTTCAATTCATCAATTACATTTGGTATTCGACTGACTTAATTGAATAAAAGTGAAAAATCTATAATAAAATAAATCCAAGGGGGAACAAATTGATTTCGTGATTTCAAATGATTTCGGGTAATTTCTAGTAGCAACCAAAACAATCATCTTTCGTTATATCATTGAAAGACACTTTGCTTATCTATCGATATTAGTGTAATTAGACTAATATTATAAGAGTATACGAATTTCACTGAAGAAAATCGTGATAAAGCAATCCAGGTCGACGACCTACGGCTCTCAGATACCCCAGCTGTTCGTGGAAGACGAAGACGACCCATTTTCCGGTCAATTTCGTCTGATACCCGTGTAATTGCTATGGAAAAAAATGGCGGAAGATGGAAGCCGTATTCCAGTCGTAAAATAAACGTGCCAGAACCAGTCATTTCCAAACACTTTTTGTGACTGAAAAAATCGTGTAACTAAACCGGACTCGGGCACTAACACCGATGAGCACTTAGTTGTATCCATGCGGCATCACATCGGAATTAGATTTTATTTCTACAGAAACATATCAGGAATAAGGCATATCTGGGCAAAGCCTTTAAAGGTCTTTTTCCATTGAAATATGTACTTTAGTCTCAGAAACATCTTGAAAATTAGGCAATCACTGAAAAAGGTCTGTTGCGATGTTTCTCAATCAAGTATCTGAATTGCATGGTGTTTTTCAGAGTCACATAGCCATATGAATAGAAAATTATCTTTAAAGATCTTTCCCTATAGGAGTAATGATTGGAGTATAAGTAGCAGGTTGTAAATCAGGTATGCGAAAAAGCTTTATTTTGTTGCTTTTCTCGATTTTTCATAGACTTTCATAGACAGATATCGTTTTATATGGAGTTATAGATTGAGAGCCTACTTAGAAACATATTTCGGTTACGCATTATCTTCTGTGGGGAATGTGGATGCACAGATACGGAGTGTGGCTGCTTCAGTGTGACTATCTTGCAGTACTTGTAGGCTGACATTGATGCATTGTCTTAATCCAAAGTCAGACCCACCCGCGTCCTCACTCCACACCATCTATACAAATATCATTAATTTTTTGTAGGATAATTTTCGGAGGACGAGGAGGGACAGAGAATGGCTACTTTGATTTGCTATTCGATGTCATTTAATCTATCTTCAATTCGTGTTCATGTTACTGCTACCTGCCCTACGACTGGAATGAAACTGATTGTGCCGTACGGCCATACATATAGCACCATGATCGTTCCAGCAGTGTTCAAGGACTGAGAAATAGGAATTCCTAATCTGTCGAGGAATTGTCAGTGCCGCTGTGATAATTTCTAGAGGAAATGGGAATCGACCATTAGTTCCCTCACAGTTCCACCATTCATGAAAGTCGCGATCACTTTCCTTTTTTACTTCGCGAAGAACAGACGCATTGTTTTGTACTTGTACTCCTCCTTCTGTGCCTTATCTCTTTCGTCGGAGTGACTCATTATCACACGATGGAAGCGCAATATTACAACTGTCCAAGTGGTGGACAGAGAAACTCAAGAAATAATGGTTCTAGTAGTAAAAAAATCAATAATCGTCGACAAGAAACACAAGATACTGGAAATTATGATCCACGGATCAATGAAACTGGTGAATTACAAAGAAAAGATATAATAAATTCCTTTGCAAATGATGAAACACTTTTAAATGATTTTTTACTCTTTCGCCAACAGCAACATCAATAGTCACTTGCACCCAAAATTCCCGGTGAATTCGGTATCTACGAGGAGCAAAATGTGGTGTTCAATGAACAGCAACGACAAATGTATTTAAACAATCATAATCATAAAAATATTCCAACTAGAGAGCAATTGCAATTACGACCAAGTGCATCGACACCGAACAAAAGAAGATTAAATGATAGTGCTGGTTCAGATGGTCCTCCAACACCAAAACAACAACGTTCAGGTAACAACCAGGCTCAACTACTTCAGGAAGAGAGTCTTGCTTAAAGTAAACAACCATCGGCTAATATACCAGCGAATCATACGTATCAGAATAAAATTCCTTTTGATCAGATTAAACGAGCGGTCTCGAGTAATTTGCCATGCTTCTATGTAGTTTTCAATCGTTCAACTAACACTCAGCAAATACCATCGGC
>CAJNSZ010002186.1:0-17340 GCA_905329745.1 Rotaria sp. Silwood2
TTTGTGTTTTTTCAATTTTCTCTACAGTAACGTAGGACTCGTATTTTACGTTGATTATTCATGTGCACTACTAAAGCTTAACTTATTTGTCAATTGGAAATAGAATTTCCTAAGTACTATAGAATGATAAGAAAAAACATTATCGAGAATAACTGTAATGTTCTCCTTTTTTGTTTTGATGATGCCATGTTGTTTGTTTCTCTCTATTTTAATATCCACGTATATTCACTTTGGAATCTTGGAACGATCGTCACATAAACCTTTTAGTTAATATTAATGTAGACATATAAATATACTCAGAAAAAAAGATTTCTTATCCTAATAAAGGTTCTTCGTCTTATTTCATTGTACTGTCTATTAGAATCCTTATTGAGTCTGGACTTCGGACGGGAAACATTGTTCTTTGAATCTGTCTATTTCGACACAGGGGTGAAGATCTTGATTCTTAATTTCTTATCAGATAAAACTAATAGAACAAACAGTACTAGTATGGAAATATTTTCGGGCATTCTACTCACTAAATTAATTCTTAGAAAATGAAAGTGTTATGTTTTCAAAATGTCTACATTGAAATAGCAAAGCATTCTGAAGACAATTGACAGTTGTACAGCAGTTTTAAAGTGATTTTAATTAAACAGTGGATAAATATTTCACCAGAATCAGTTAATCCTAATCTATGTTTATCAAGTACTCTTCTCTCCTTCGAAATTCACAATGAATATGATTATAAATAAATGAAATTTTCTTCTTGTTTTTCATATATTTCCCTTGTAAAATGTTTATTCATTCATTCTACATGCCTGCTGTTGAGATGCGAGGTAATGGTTGCCCGAAACAGTTTGCATTTCTGTTGTTGAGTGTCGAGGGTGGCCACAAAGACGAGCATGAATCAACTGAAATTCATGTGTTTTCTTTGTCGCCCATTAATAGAAATGCTTGATCATGTTTTTCGTTTGTGTTTGCTATTGAAGTTCGGCGAAATTTAAGCATATGCAATACACGATTTTTTTTCAGCGAAAAGCATTGGAAGACCCTTCACAACATCTTCAGAGTAAACATGCGAATGAATAATTGAAAGTTGTTTTTTTTTTAACTTTTTCCCAGTAAGAGAATTTTTTCTCTCTCCCTATATATATTCATCTGTATTCGTAGCTGATGCCAGAGACGACGATTGCAACGGTAGGTTTCATGTCTCACGGACACGGACAAGTCGAAATTTCAATTTTTCCCTGTTTCTTTGTAACATATTGATGTAGGTATAGATATTATTTTTAGGATTATATATGGGGGCCATGATAATGAGTCGGTTATGAGCCACTAAAACTTATGATAGGCTTATTTATTCATTGAGAACTTATTCTATATAATTCTTATGAAAGATCTGTATGTGTTTCTCTAAAGATGCTAGGAAACTTATCGAAATCTCCTCATAGATTCCAATGGGAATACATTTTGGTAACTGTTGAGCTTTGATAAAAGCAAATTCTCAATAGTCTGTCTCTTTTTAACCTTTAACCTCTATCGTAATCATTCAGATATCTTCAAACAAGCTTCTGATTGCAATTTACCATAATATTAAGCATAATGAAGACTTATTGTTGGCTACAATAAAAATAAAATGATTCGATATGATCGAAATTCATTTTATTTTATCTCTGCATAGCAAATGCACATACATTGAGAAAGTTGAGATTGTCCTCGAACCAGTAGCTGTCATCTATCATACCGAACCGAAATAGTTACGATAGTTATTCTTTTTAGGCTAGTTCTGATAGTTGCTTTTTGTTCATCAAAGTAGCTATTATAAATTATTTACATTTCTTCCATCCAAGGAACCGTATTAATCCTCTTGATTCATTTATAATGGCACTTTTGCTGAACGCTGTCGACTACTATTACCTACAACAGTGCATTGAAAAATTTCATGAACAATAATTTTATATAGACTGAAGAATTGAAATTCAAAGCATCACACGACGCGTTTCGTCCTTGCTTAAGGGACTCGTCAGGCATATTTAGAATTTCATAATTACATGGAAGTCTTAAATCACTTAACCTAGAACTTAACCTAGATTGAGGCATTTAAGGCTTAAACGTAATTAATTAAGAAAGGTATATCTCAATAATTTTATATAGACTGAAGAATTGAANATCACTTAACCTAGAACTTAACCTAGATTGAGGCATTTAAGGCTTAAACGTAATTAATTAAGAAAGGTATATCTCAATAATTTTATATAGACTGAAGAATTGAAATTCAAAGCATCACACGACGCGTTTCGTCCTTGCTTAAGGGACTCGTCAGGTATATTTAGAATTTCATAATTACATGGAAGTCTTAAATCACTTAACCTAGATTAAGGCATTTAAGGCTTAAACGTAATTCATATAATAAAGAACTCAAGACTCGAAATTCGGAGCATCACACGACGCGTTTCGTCCTTGCTTAAGGGACTCGTCAGGCATGTTTAGAACTTCATAATTACATGCAAGTCATAACTCATCCAAATTTTTGAAGAAGTTATGGCTAAAACATAATTATATAAAAGACTGAATATAATTCATATAATAAAGAACTCAAGACTCGAAATTCAGAGCATCGTTATTAAGAAATTTTTAGATTGAAAGCCTCGCTCGACTAGTTCCATCCTTCCTTAAGGGACTCTACGGCCATGCCTACAACCTATTAGTACATTTCAATTCGAAAATTTTTCAATAATAATTTGTGGAAATTAATTTATTTTGTTAACAGGCCTACCTATCTTCTAACTGAAAGACAAATCAATATCCTGGATCTTAGCTTTTGCTTTTCACCAACCGATAAAAATAGTCGAAAGTAATGTTTAATCTACTTCTAATATTCAACATTAATTATAAGAAACAATGAAGAGTTATGATTTTGGCGACGGTTTCGTATTTATGATAAGATAGTACTCTCCAAAACTTGTAATGGATTTATATCTCTCAACAAGTTATAATAAGATCGTTTTTTTTTGAAAATGAGACAATGAAGGATCATAGTTGAAACAGAACATACATCACGGTGATCGGATAAGATCAATCGTCACCATGCAACTGCAAAAAATTAATGAAAGGAGAAGGAAAAGAGATAATTTAATGAATCTCAAGCGTCATGCCTTCTTACCAACTCGTTCTTTCTTTGGATGCTAAATGTTGAGAAACCTATTTCTAAGGGTTTTATTTTTTATCAATTGAGATAAAAAAAAGTTCCATTTATTGGTGAGGATCACACACTGAACTCTTGCGGGTAGGGACAGCTCTATTATTGTAGAAGTAAAATCTATGTGATCATTATATTTGTAGAGATAAGAGGAACCTTTTGACTATTTTGAAAAACAAAGTTGGATTTCCATTTTGATAACAATCAGATAAATTAGCCGCTACTTTGTTCACGTTAACCCAGCATCTGATAATAGGAGTATATTAAAAAGCGAGTTGATAGGCTTCACAATTTTCAAGAAACTTGTGAATATACCCCTTGATATACGACATCATAGTTTTTAGTGAGTGACATGTTAAAACTAAATGCTTTGATCTTCGTCGAAACCTATTTTTCATTGTCTATTCTTCTGTTAGCATAAAAATTGACAAATAGAAATTCTACACTGTATTTTGTAACGTAAGAGCGTATATATTGGCTGTTTTTTAAAAATGGTAATATGATATGTCTTGGAATTTTTTCTTGATATGGATTGAGTCATGCTTTAAAACAATATTTGATTGGTATATCATTCTATTTGTCTTCTGGGGTTACCAAAGAAATTTCCTTTCTATATATGAGTATATAAGATCATTCAAGAATGAGAATATTAAACTCCTGATAATGATTCAAACTTACATCTTTGGTTGTATAATTTCGGTCTTTATCGGCTTCGCTGCTGATAGCGTTCAGTTTGATTTTTGTGACAATGATATGTAATCCGTAGGCAAAGTAGTGAGCCTACGATACGCATTTCCTGAGAAAATGAATCCTTAGCATTGTTGAAATGAGATGTATGTGATTTTTACATTTACAGAGAAAACGGAACCTTTTCATTATTTTCAAAAAGAAGGTTGCATTGCTATTAATATAACCATGGGATAGGTTATAGGCCACTTCGTTTACATTAATCAAACAAATGATTATAGCATTACATGAAAAGGTGAGCTAATAGATTTCACAACTCATGAAAAACCTCCGTACACATTCCTTGTTCTACGATATCGTAGTTTTTAACGAGCTGCTTGGTAAAATTCAGTAGTTTGATTTTCGTCGAAACCTCTTTTTATCGTCCATTCTTCCGTTAGCATGAAGATTGAAAAATAGAAACTTTACACTGTACCCAAGCTGACAATAATACTCATTTGATGGCCGCGATGAGACCTCGAAATGTTATATATAAATATATTTTGTCCGTTCCGTTTCGAGCAATTGAAAATCGCTCTATCCAAAAGATGTGGTCGGTCTATCGGAGAATTATTGATACTTCGTCATCTATTGACGTTTGAAGTATTCAAGAAAAATAGTCATTTTGGAAGAACCGCACCGAATACTTCAACACGAACAAATCTAAGGCAACAACGGTCTCTAATATTGAAATTGATTCCAATTTCATTTAACTCACTCAAGAAGACATTTACGTATCCGTATCTCATGTAACCAATTTAAGAGTTGAGTGAAGACTGTAATATATTGTGATAAATTTTCATCAGTTTTTTGACAACATTTAATATTGAATAGCTAAAGAAGATTCAGCTGGTCTTATAAATGTATACTAAAAATATTCAGATCTATAGTATTTTAGTAACTGTGCAAGTTTCGAAAATAATGACCGTCTGTTTAAAAGAAAATATTTATTCTTCATTTTCATATATTTGTCTGCTGCTTTAAAAAATATTTATTCTTCATTTTCACATATTTAATGGATTGTTTGCATAGCATATAAGGTTGATACAGATTGGCTCATGCCTTAAAACAATATTTGATTAGTGTATTATTCTATTTGTCTTCTGGAGTTACCAAAAAATTCCTTTCTATATATGAGTATATAACATCATTCAAGAATCAGAGTATTAGAATTCTGCTAATAATTCAAACTTACATCCTTGGTTGTATAATTTCGGTCTTTATCAGCTTCCCTCTTGATAAAGTTCAGTTTGGTAAGTGTTTTTGACAAAAAGATGTAATACTCCTGAAATGTTAGGTCATTCATCTATCACACCGAACAGAAACAGTTACGATAGTTATCACTATAGCTTTATTATATAAATGAAAATTAGTAAATAAAAATTCATATTTTAATTCCTCTCAGGCTAGTTGTTGCAGTTGTTTTTTATTCGCTAAAGTAACTCTTATAGATTATTTAGGTTTCTTCCATCAAAGAAACCGCATCACATTTTAAAATATAAAGCGCTTTTAAATAATCTCTTGATTCATATATTATGGTACTTTTGCTGAACGCTGTTGACTACTATTCCCTACACTCTAAAAAAAATAGGTTTTTTACGAAACCCTCAAAAAAGGTTCCGTAGATGTGAAAACGTTTCAGAATGTGTCAAAACGTTTAAAAAACGCATCTTCAATTCTACCGAACCTTTTTCTGAAAAACCTTTTTTTTTCGCTACGGAACTTAAAAATTGGTTTCGTCATAAAATACGGAATCTTTCGGGTTTCACACGAAACCATCTATGGTTTCGCAGTAAACCCTACAACATTTCGGTTTTATAAGGATCCATCGAAGGTTTCGTGTGAAACCCGAAAGATTCCGTATTTTATGACGAACCCAATTTTTAACTTCCGTAGCGAAAAAAAAGGTTTTTCAGAAAAAGGTTCTTCCCGTGTGCCCGCGGGAAGAACCTTTAAAGGTTCGGTAGAATTGAAGATGCGTTTTTTAAACGTTTTGACACATTCTGAAACGTTTTCACATCTACGGAACCTTTTTTGAGGGTTTCGTAAAAAACCTATTTTTTTTAGAGTGTACAACAGTGCCTTGAAGACTTTCATTGATAATAGTACGAAAAATATTCTAGAATCCTCAATAACATTGTTGCGGCTTCGCTACGAGTAATTTATTTCATTTTCGGATTTTTTCTTGCTAGTCGGCATAAGCGCAACTGTAGATGAGTAAACTATATGGTCGCTTAGTTTAACTTGACTTCAAACATTCATCATTGAATCAAAAATACTGATGGATATCCATAATTGCATAACAAAAGTGTCAATATCGATCTCTCCTACGACTCAGTTAAATTTCTTTCTGACAAAAATACAAAGACTATCACAGTGTTAGTATTATATTTTAAACATGGGTCTCTATTTTGTGAAACTTTAGATTAAATACTACACAGCATTTTTACGACATTAACACAAACTTCAACGAACATCAATTCATTTGGTAAGTTTAGTGTTTATATATGTTGAGGGATTGTTGGGATTTGTCCTTTGCGGGTTAACTGCTTCTCGTGGATTCAATTATGTTCTCCTTCTTTCATTAATTATGATATTACTTCAGTATATATAGACCCGTGTTGTTGTCAGTGCATAGTACACTCTCACTCAGATCCATATCCATACCTTAACTGCCGCCCATCTATTCAACCAGGAACCCGATAGGATCTATCCTAATTTCCTTAGGACCTTTTTAATAGATCTCAGCTCATGTTGAAAAAAAAAACGGTCCGTAAACGACCTCATACGTCTTAATAACGATGACCGTTTTCTAATTAAAAAAACGGTCTTCAAAACGAGCTGACGGATTCAGGCGAAATAAGATGAAAAATGATAGAAAGAAGCATACCACGATTCGGATTTTATCGTTTCTCAAGGGACTTATCAGGTATCTTTAGAGTACTATTATTCCATAGATAAGTTTGAACTCTTCCAAAGAAGAAGTAGATTAAACTTAAACACAATAAAACAAAAAAAAACATTTCATAACTGAAGAAATTTAGTTTTTAGTATTCAACGATCTACACGACGCGTTTCGTCCTTGCTTAAGTGACTCACTAGGCATGTTAAAAATCTATTAGTATATTTCAATCCAAAACTGTTCAATAATAATTTGAAGAAATCAATTTAATTTGATAACAGGCCAACCTTTCTTCTAACTGAAAGACAAATCAATATGCTCTCTCTCAGTTTTTCCTTTTCAGCAACCGATAAAAATAGTCGGATGTATTGTTTCATTCTCTTCTAATACTCAACAATAACTCTAAGAAATAATGTAGAGTTATGATTTTTGCAACGGGTTTCGTATCTTTGATAAGATAGTACTCTTCAAAACCTGTAATGGATTTATGTCTCATCATTGGTTGTAATAAACCATTTTTTTCTTGAAAATGAGACGATGAAGGCCATAATCGAAACAGAACAGTCATCATCATAATCAAGTAAGATCAATCGTCACTATGCAACTGAGAAAATTAATAGACAGACGAGGAAAAGAGATGATTTAATGAATCCCAAACAACATACCTTCTTGCCAATTAGCTCTTTCTTGGGATGTTAAATATTGACCAAATCTATTTCTAAACGATTTTTTTATTGATTGAAATCAAAAAAGTTCCAATTATTGGTGAGGGTCACACGCGAGTCCCCACGGATCGGAACAGCCTTGTTATGGAAGACGTAGGATCTATGTGATCATGAAATTTACAGAGATAAGAGGAAGCTTTTGATTATTTTGAAAAACAAAGATAGATTTCTATTTTGATAAAAAAACGAGTTAATAGACTGAAGAATTTAAGAAACTTGTGAATATACCCCTTGATATACGATATCATGGTTTTCAGTGAGTGACATAGTAAGACTGAATGCTTTGATTTGTAGTTACCAAAGAAATTTCCTGTCTACATATTAGTACATAAGATCATCCAAAAATCAGAATATTAAACTCTCGATAATATAATAATTCAGACTTCCATCCTTGGTTGTATAATTTCGGTCTTTATCGGCTACGCCCTTGACAAAGCTCAATTTGGTAAGTGTTTTTCACAAAAAGATGTAATGCTTCTGAAATGTTAGGCCATTCTGATAAATCCGAGAACAAACCGAACCAAATTTTATGGATTTGAGTGTTATTCAGTTTGTCTTTGGTTTTTAAAAACCGATTTGGGCTGGGTTCGTTTTTGTTGTCTAATAGCTAACTGTAAATGTAATACTTTGTATCCATGTTCATATTATGTAAAAGATTGTAACTTGGCCTATTGTAATGAATCTCTCTTTTATATGGAGAACAATGACTCAGAGCGATAAATCTCTATGCTGAGATACACTATTTTATGTAATAATGTACTTTTTCGATCGGAATTCTTTTAAAAGAGAATTATAGCACAATTACTTCAAAGGTCAAACAAACTGTTTATAGATCAACAAATTTTGTTTTTCGAGAGAAAGATACCTTGATGCTAGTATCCCGGGAAACTCGATTATGTATCTGCAACAACCGCTGCAGCAGATATAGGAGACATAGTAGATATACGAGATATAGGAGATATCACAATGTGGGTGCCACGAAGGGACACAAAGCGCATGTATCTTGATGTAGGTGCCACAAAACATAATTGGTGTCTGTACGCTTTTTTCTTGGCACTATGTGAGGTATGTTTTGAAGGAATCGTTGCTCTGGAACGCAACAGAAACTGTTGACTTGTAGGTTTAAGGATAATCTTTATGCGAAGATTAATTAGTCCTTTATGGAGAATTAGAGGGTACGTTTTATGCAGCTCCTATATCTAGCTCATCTGCTGCAGCGGTTGTTACAGATACTTCGTCGAGTTTCCCGGGATAGTCCCAAAACGCATCTAACTGTTGGATTATAACCAGTTGAACTCTTTTCTATTCTGCTTGTATGAAGTTTATGAACATCCAAGTGTTTGGATGATTACAAAAAATGCTACAGTTGATTCTGATTTAGTAAGCTTCAGCGAAAACAAAAGGAACTAATCATTTAAACAAGTTTTGATTCAATATTACCTTCACAGATGTTGCTTGTACTTGAATTAAATCCATATACATTCAATATTTCAACATATGATAACCAATTTCTTTCAATATAATTTAATAGGCGTTCCAGTGGAAAGTTTGGCAGACTTTGAGAACCTTTACTTATTTCATTCAACGCAAGCAACACAGCGTTTTGTGGCATCATCGCAAAAACCAACAAATTCTCGCAAAGACTACGCACGCTTTCATTAATGATATATTACTGTTGTACTCTGAGTCGTTTAATGTTCCCGTAAATACACTGAGTATAATACAAATAACAATCATAGTGTTTCGACTATAGAGACCGTAAAGAGAAACCATCAAATTAGGAACAATTTCATACAAAAATAATAGATATCCACTTCTGTTTACAATAACAATATCGACTGCGTATTTTTTTTTAAGTCTACCATTTCGATATTTTTATAGTTCGAAAATTTCGCTCGCAAAAGCTTTTCTTGTCGGTATCTTTTCTGCTCGATACGTGTACTTGAGACATTTTTACCTTTCGATGAAAGTAGGGTAAATCATAGTTGAATGTCAAACTAACTATTACACTGACACTTTTAGACATTACCCGAACCCAAACTCGCCTAACCTAAAAAGTTTGGGTTCGCTTCATGCCTAGTTTAATTAAATTATTGTTATTACCACGAAAATTCTCTCTATTGAATTAAATTTTATAATTTATTTCAATCAGTTGCAGCGGAAAGTAGATAGCTCATATATATACAGTAGTGGACAAAATTATAAGAACAACATTTTTTTAATGTCTTTTTTTATTCTCATCTTCTCTTTTTTGGATTAAATCGATCTATCGACCAGTATATATACCTTTAGGTATGCTCTATCAGAATATCAATTTATCATATTTTCAACGTATCAATTTTTCGTGAAAAAAAGTCGAACATAAAAAATGTGCTTTTGACCTGGCCAAAATTATAAGAACAGATAAATTTGTACATAGGCTTTCCCATAAAATTAAGTCAATATTTTGATGAAGTATTTCCTTTTACGTGTATACAGTGTTTTATACGTCTGGGCACAGATCGAACTAGATTTTCACATGTTTCAGTTGGTATTTTTGTCCATATTTCCAAAATAGCTTGTTGAAGTTCATTAACATTGTTCAAACGATAATTAGTAAGTTTATTATCGATTATATCCCACAGATTTTCAATTACATTTAAGTTCGGCGATACAGCCGGCCAATCCAAAATATTAATTTTGTTCTTCTCGAACCATTTCGTAGAGAAAGCTGATTTGTGGCACAGTGCTTTGTCTTGTACATAATACCAAGTATCATTTTTATAGAAATTTTTTTAAACATATGGTAATAATACGGGTTCAATAAAATTAATATAATTTTGACCATTCATATGACTATCATAAAAAACCAATGGACCAACTCTCTTGGTTGTCATAAGTCCCCAAACGCTAATTGATCCACAACCACCTTGAACACGAGGTTGGAAATCAAATGGTCTATCAGATTCGGATGCAAGACGACGTACGAAAGATCGATTTTTTCGATAAAAAACTTCAGAATGAGATTCATCAGAGAAGATAACATTCTTCCAGTCACTGAAATTCCAATCAGAACACTTTTGAGCAATTCGTAATCGGGCAGAACAATGTGTGGGTTTTCGGTACGGTTTCCTTTCCATAGTATAACTTCTGTAACCATCATTAAATAAACGTCGACGGACTGTTCGCGGGCTAATCGATTTTCCGTTTGATAAGTTCCACTCGGATGACAATTGTGGGTGTGGGTGAGGCTGGTTAACCATAGGTACGGTTATCGCCAAAGTTGCATCCCTAGTAATGTTACTCATTAAATTTTAGAAACGATCGAAGATGGCAGAGGACCCATATGATATTGCGGAAGGAAGTCTAGAACAAGTTGATGCAGAATTGGCAGGTGGTGTTAAAGAACTTGAAAGTTTTGTCAAAAACGAAGTACAGGAGGACCGGGATCTGGAAGAATTGGAACGAGAAGTGGAACAAAAAGCGGAAGCATTGAAGATATTGTTATGTGACAAAGTTGACGGATTAGAAAATTACGTTCGCAGTCATCGTCCTAAAAATTCACATGATCGACGCGCAGAAGAGAAATATAGAAAATTGGTTGAACATCAGAACGCTGGCTTCAAGAAAACGAAACATAAGTTATCTAATGTTTTCAAACAAATTGGTAAGGTCATTAAGAAGATAAGCAAGTTCACAGTAAAATACGGACAGGAAATATTGAATTTTATTAATGAAATTTTTCAACCTGTGTACCAATTGTTAAATGAGCTCTAGTTTTAACATAATGATTTCCCTGTTATAAATAATCATTTTCCTTCTTCTGTTTTAGATCATTTTCTATTTCAGTTATAATTTTCAAAAATCCTGTGATTCTTTTTGAAACAGCATTGAAGAAAACAATGGCAGCATCCAACGTGAGTTAAAGATTCTATCAACACCACTAACTTTATAAGTCCAGTTTTAGTTTATGATAAATATTTCATGTGATTAAGGAATCATCTCTAACGAGAATCTTGAAAAATAGGTTTTTTTGTCTACTAGTTTTCTTGTGAAGCGTTATTATGTAAAAGTCAAGGTGAAAGTTGATGATATATTATTTTTCATCTCTTTATTTAGCATGCTAAATCACATGATTCCAAGAAATCAATTACAGTATGATCTATAATGATTTTTTCGTGACTTGTCAAATGAAGTCTATTATTATCTAGGAAACACAAACGTTAGTTTTGAAAAAGAATCTTAGTCAAAAACTGAAACCATTGACTTTGCGTCTCACACAACGAACAGATGAGAAAATGAAGCCTGTTCAACATTACGAAGAAATGCTGAGAACTCAAATGAAAAGCTTTCGAGAAGAAATGTATCAACAAATTGATGACCTAGGACAACAAGTTCTCAGTTGTAGACCTAGCGATACGAAAGGTAACAACAACGGGCAAGGTAAAGAAGTTTACAAAAGACTACTCATATTTGTAACAAGAACAATGGATGAATTACGTGAACTGATCACGACAATTTTCGATAGACATCGCCTGTTTGTTCATCAAGCTTGGCAAGCATTGAACAATGGCGAAAGTTGTGATGAACTGCATGCATCTCTAGAAGCAGACATTGACCGTCAGGTGAAACGATGGGAGAAATACATGGACGCAATTGATGAAAAACTTAATAAAATACCTCGTAGTTAATAATAAAGCAGCTTTTACAAACTTTTTTCCTTTCTATAATGCCTAACGTTATTTTATTCCTCTTTTAGATATTGAAAAAGAATGGCCGAATCCACTGTTATTGAAAAGATTCGCGTTGACATTGAGAACTTTGGAAGAACATGTGCGGAGGTGGTGCAAGGCTCAAAACGTTCGACTGACAGCGAAATTAATCAATTAGAAGTTGCTATGATTCAAAGTTCAGAACAGCTCAAGCAACACATTTCAATAGAAATAGACAAAACAACCGTCACAGCATTGAACAAGAGACCACATGGAGTGTCAGAAAATACTCCTGAATACATAGCATATAGAAATTTATTAACAGAAACGGCAGTAACTTTTGATAAACGTAACTGGATTACAAGAATCTTCCAACGAATTCGCGATACTATTAGTCAAATTATACGTAAGATTAGAGAAAGAGTCTCTGGTATTATTCAGTATATTATTGACGCGTTTAAGAGCTTAAGCGAGGAATGATTTTAATGTGAACAATGCATATTATTTTTCATAATGTCAATCGAATTGTTTAATAAGCTTTAATAAAACATAATAAATAAGGAAATGAGTGAGTAAATGTACCACAAGACCAGGCATTTCGATGTTGCTGACGTAATCTTATTAAGTGACACTGAGAATATTAGCTTGAGAGATCAAAATGATGTTGTTGCTTGGAATAGTTTCTTCTTTCTGTTCCTCTTTTTGGCCATAATTAAACACACACAAATAGCTATAAGCAGCTCAATCTTTGAGCGGAAAATAACATAAATGTTTTCATTTATAATAACTTTGCATGATGTAGTAAAAATTTTGCTGGAAATGCTTGTCGCATGAAATTCGTTGCTGCATTAACGTTTGTTTTGGCAAGTTTCCGTGCTTGTCTTGCGGGTGTGTATGTAAAATGATTGAAGTAGTATAAATTTATTAACAAAGATTTTGAGATTCAGAGCATCACACGACGCGTTTCGAACCTTGCTTAAGGGTTCAATCATCAGGTATGTTTACAATCTATAATAACATAAGAATTCGAAACTCTCCAATAAATTGAAGAAGTTAAGAACTAATTCGTAATAACGAAATCCAGTATAATAATACTCAATCATAAAAGATTTTGATATTGTGTGCATGAGGTTTATAGTTTTCATTTAGTTGAGATCTCCATGCGCTAGATTACGAGAGCTTGTATGGAGATAACATATTTATACACTTTTCTATATAGTAGTGTTGCTCGCCGTAGTGTGAAACTTTGTGAAGGAACAGGGTCCCTTAAGTTAGTATTCATTGAATTGTCAAAGGGTGCCTAGGGAATGCTCTCGTGTATTTCTAAATATGCAGCTTCTTGTTGTAGGATTATACGTTTTACTTGATGTTATATTTCATGTCTGTCAAATAGGGTTGGGTGTGGGTGAAGTAATAATAAATACATAGTTGAAATTCAAAGCATCACACAACGTTTCGGCCTTGCTTAAGGGACTCGTCAGGTATATTTAGAATTTCATAATTACATAAGAGTTAGAACTCGCTCAAATATCTCTGAGCTGCCATGGCCGGTTTCGTCCGGACTAAGGGACTCATTCAGATGGCTTATCTATTTTGAATTTTTTTGAGTAAAATCCAAAACAAGATGTATCTTCAGTGCTACAAGTAGTCGAAACTAACTTATAGTAGAAGAATTAAAAGAGAAGACAATATCTCTGAGCTGCCATGACCGGTTTCGTCCGGACTAAGGGACTCATTCAGATGGCTTATCTATTTTGAATTAGAATAATCGCCTGTCCACGACAACAAGTTGTTTCTGTCTTGGCGGGACTCTTCAGGTGGAATTCTTAATATTACATCTACTAGATAGTAATTCGAGTAAAATTATATAACATATGAATTACTTTTCAATGTAATAATTAATATATAGACATTTGCACATTTAAATTTTCGATAATCATATAAACTATAACTATAATCTTAGTCGATTATAAAAGTCAATGACTATTATATAGTGAAAAATTTTTTTTAACAAATATCAAAGATTTCTAATCACTATGGGTGTGAAGAATTACCACAAAACTAGTAAGTTTTTCAATTGTTTTCAATAAAATATTGTCAAGTGGCAAGTACCTGTATAGAAGATCTCAAAAAAAGAAATTGAAAACAAATCAATCTATATCTTTTAAATAATATAAATTAATCTGCTACTCTCAGCTTTTACTTTTCAGCAATCGATTATTATGTCGATATGAAATATTATTTTAAAATTAATTGAATATGTGCTCTTGAATTAAATTGTATAAGCAATAATGCAGATTTTATTTAACGCCGACGCGTTTCGTATCTTTTATAAGATAGTACTCTTCAGGGCTTGTAATATCTATATTTATATCTGAAATAGATAGAATAATATATGATTATTTATTTTTATTTATTTTAAAGCCAACTAAATTTCTAAATTTATTTTTTTATAGATGCTAATGAAGAAACTTTATTTATTCTAAATTAAAAACAAAAACAAATTCCATATTAAACTTGTTCAATTTTAATAAAATATTACTTTTTCATGTATATGATTTATTTCAATATAATCTTCGACTTGTTTATAAAATTATAGTCATATGTAAATCTATCTGATTTGCCCCAAATTTGAATTATTTTCGAAGGATTAAAAAGTACAGATAATAATTCACCTATTTCTTGTAACGGATTATTAATACCAAGAAAAAATTCAATATTGATTATCATTGATCTTCTATCTTTTATTAGTTCTATTTGAAGATGATGTACATCTAACTTTTGATCATCATATGGATATAATGTCACTTTAGACGACCTTTTAATTTCCATAATTAATTCTTCTGTTGGATCTGCTAGTGTTCTTTCATTGATGTAAACAATTTGACATGGTTTCAACGGTAAAAAATTGGATAAATATTTTATTTTTTTACTCCTTTTCATTTCAGTTTTCTTATTTAACATTTCAATTATAAATTTTTGTTTTATTCAATGAAAAACAGATCGATCTATATGCCTATCATACAAATCAATCTGCTGTTCTCAACTCTTGCTTTTCAGCAATCGATCAAGTCAAACAATAGAATTATAAATAAATAAATAAATGTCCTTAAATTAAAATAATGAAAAAATGCAGAGTTAATTTCGCCGACGCGTTTCGTATCTTTTACAAGATAGTACTCTTCAGGGCTAGAGATGTATGTATCTACAATAGGAAAAGAAAGATGGTTATTGCTATATATATTAAATTAAAGATAAATATGAATGAAAAGATACACATGAGTTTTTTAGATTTATTCGGACACTGTGTTACGATTGTCAAACATATAAAACCAACATCAAATTATATTGAACAAAATACAGAAACAAAACTAAACACACATCATATACAAAAATAAAACAAAAAACTTAGACTATATCTGAACTAATTTTTGTTCGTTTTAATACAGTATTCCCTTTATTCTTTTTCCACCCTAAAACAATGAAATAGCTCAAAGTACTCCGATACAAAGGATTGCACCATAAAACAAACCCATTTCAAGCAGTGCTTCCCAAAGGACACCAATCCATAACAAAACAGTCAGCGAATACTCATGTTCCCGCTGCCTAATACAATACCAAAGGCACATATACCAATAAAAACAACGTGAAAAAGCGCATCCAATCCAAACAGCATAGCCGTATGACAAAGTCCACCTGCTACAACAATCACCCGATCCTGTCATCAACAAGCAACAAAACCAAAAATTCATCATCAAAAATTCAATTATCGCACTGATTAAATGTTAAAAAATCCAAATTTCCACAACATACAAACAAAACCAAAGCACAACCAAACCCTCATCCACCAACCCCATGATGGATACATACCCTGACTGATCACGTGACAATTTCAACATAAGCTGAACTATCAGGGGAAACCCTACATATTTCTTACATGATCACACACCAACATGGAAACCTGAACCGACACACAAGAGAAAATTTTTCACATACAGCACGTGATCGACGAAACACTGACAATAACTCGATGTATAAAACATCAAGAAACACGAGAAACAGTACGCTCAAGTCAAAACCATAAAAAAGAACGTTCTCCAATTCCATCCAGCTCTATCCAACGCCGCTCGAACAATCCATGAAACCCTTAAAATGGCCAAAGGGAATCCAGTACTTTCGAGCCATTTACAACTACAATGCGGTTGTTGCAAAAAAAGTTTGATTGAACATGAGAAGATGGTTCGAATTGAATGAATACGCTTTGTTCTTCGAAATTGATGTCGAAAAATCAGTGAGTATTAAAAAAAGTCTTCACTTGCTCTGCGTTTGTCTCATTTGTACTCTCACACACCACATACCCATACTGTGGGTGCGAAGAAGGGACTTTCACGAAGAAAGCCTGATGCCTTATTCAAAACACAAGATTGTTGAACACTTACAAGTATATTGTACAAGTGAACCGAGCATTGGCTTGAACATGAGTCGATGCGGCATGGACTTGATTGAACATTGCTTGCTATTGGAAAATTTATCTCGAAAAATTGTTCGAAATCGAAAAAAAGTTTACTCACTCTGCGTCCCTCGCTTCGCTCACTGATACTCACGCTCTAACTCTCTCTCTCTCTAACACCACATCGCAATAGTGTGGGTGTCAAGAAAGGAGTTTCACGAAGAAAGCGAGATACGTGAGAAAAACATTCAGCTACTGTACGAATTAAACGAAAAATTGATGGAACAGGAGGAGATGCAACATGGCATTGATCCAACAGTCCTTGCTCTTCAAAATTTATCTCGAAAAATCGGTCGATATTGAAAAAATCTTCGATCACTGTTCACTGTTTGCTTGGCTCACTTATACTCACGCTGTCTCTGTCTCTATCTCTGTCTCTCTCTCACACCACAACCCCATAGTGTGGGTGCGAAGAAAGGAGTTTCATCAAGAAAGCCTGATGCCTAATTGAACACATGAGATGATTGAACACTTACACAAGTATAATGCGGTTGTTGCAAAAAAAGTTTGATTGAACATGAGAAGATGGTTCGAATTGAATGAATACGCTTTGTTCTTCGAAATTGATGTCGAAAAATCAGTGAGTATTAAAAAAAGTCTTCACT
>CAJNSZ010002187.1:0-17337 GCA_905329745.1 Rotaria sp. Silwood2
AGTATAGAACGATGCGCATTATAACTGAAGATCCCTCGGGGAAGCTCACATGCTACAACTTAATAGAAAACCCGGGCGTCTTTTTATGGGACAGCGGGGAGGGAGGGTTACTGTTTCTTATCGATTGTATTGGCTATCGTCACCGTTGCATACCTAATTACGTTCACTGAGATATCAACAAAAACCATGTGCTTAAAAAAAACTATGAATTTTCTCAATCATTATGAGCACAATAATTTTTCCTGTGTTTCAGATAATTTGAAAGTACTGCTTCTACATGTTGTATATCGATTGAGACAAATTCATAGTTTTTTTTAAGCACATGGTTTTTGTTGATATCTCAGTGAACGTAATTAGGTATGCAACGGTGACGATAGCCAATACAATCGATAACTATTCTACCAGTAAACCTTTCCTATAATAGAAGACCTCACATATTAGAACACCTTCTTGAGGATATATGTCCAACGTAGTCGAAGATCTCCCTAGTTTTAATTAGTAATTAGAAATTATGAAGTCCAATATTAATATTTGTCAGTTAAAACTGTCTATTTTTCAGGGGCTATTCTAGTAGACCAAGGTCTAAACCTCTGAATAGCCTTGGAAAACCCCTAGAAAACGCTAGAGAATTCTTCAAACCCAGGAAGATCTTTTAGAAAATTTATTAATCCGAAAGTATAGAACGATGCGCATTATAACTGAAGATCCCTCGGGGAAGCTCACATGCTACAACTTAATAGAAAACCCGGGCGTCTTTTTATGGGACAGCGGGGAGGGAGGGTTACTGTTTCTTATTGGGACCTGCTTGACGGGTGATCACTGCTTCGCGAGGCCCGACCTATTGATAACTGGGCTTAACCAAGACTCAGTCTGCAGGTAGCCGGTCCTCACCGGTAACTGGTTTATCCCACCTTATGCCTGTTTATACTAGCTTATACCGGCCTATACCAGTCTATGCCACTTGACACAGGTCTATACCGGTTTAGCGTGTACTCGGTTTTCAAGATTTCTAATTTCATTTCTCTCATCAAGGAAAAGTATTTTGCGAAAATAACGATTTTTCATGAAGCCCGACCAAAGGTAATCGCAGTCGAAGAGTCGGAATCTGTGATTAGCTGTTCAAAAGTTTAAATTTGATTTGTTTTGTAACAAAATCAATATTTTTGCTAATTTTTTTTTTCTGAAAACAAAACTCAGACTCGAAATTTCAGAGACCTGGTAAAGATTTAGATTCTTCAGGACCGATTTTCGTTGATCATAGTTTATGAAAAATGGTTATTTTCCAAAAAGAAGCTGTCTCGGACAAGATAAAATGAAATTAAAAATCTCGAAAAATCGAGTATACGCTAGACCGGTATAAAACAGTATAGATCTTATACTGGCCGTATAAGCCGGTATTAGTTTCATACCAACTTATATCGGTAAGTACCGGTTACTGGTGGTACTGTTACTGGTTTGAGTCGGTGATTCACCGTCACCATTGCATGCCTGGGCGTAATATGTTCATATGAAAACGGAAAAATTATCTTGTACATCTTCCTATGCGTTCGTTTGATTCTTTCTAATCGTTGATCTATGGCAAATTACTCGAAGAGTCTTTGCATATCAGTTTATGGAGGAAAGTCTTGATTTTCAGCGTTAGAGCTTGTTTTAGGTTTTTTTCACAATACGATTTTTTGATTTTGACGTTTCGGTGCATTCCAAACTTCTCCGCCATTTTAAATACTCGAAAGCCTGACTCAGTCCCAAAATTAAGGCAAAAATCAGCTGTACATTTTCACGGAGCTGGGTTTTTTATTTTCCTTTTAATATTTAATGAAAAACTAACCTTCCTGGGTCTGCATTCCCTGGGTTTTTCGAATTTTATAAGAGACATTTCCGGAAACACAAGCTACAAAAAAATTGTAAAATTGGATCTTGATAAGTTGTATTGCGCCGCCTTACAATAGAGGGTCGCCAACTAGTAGTTAAGGAAATAGACCATATTCGGGTCAAATGAAAGCTCTCACCGCTAAACTATCAAATTTAAAATATTACGTGCCTATAGCGTGCATAGAGTGAAATATTTAAATTTCAAGGTGTATAAAAACAGAGGACTTTATAAGCCATAGATTGGACTATAGGATTTTTTTCATCGAAATCTTTATCATCTTATTCCCAATGAAAGATCTCGTTGAGATAATCATCTGTTGTGACGAAACATGCTTTTATTCTACTTAAGAATCAAAAGTTTGGTGAGGGTCAATATTTGGTGTTTTTGGGCTTATTTTCCTTGCATGACTAATGTCAAATAGTGCTTGTATTCACAAAAAGCGAACGAGAAAAAATTAATGTTTTACTACAATTACCCATGTAAAAAAGTGACCGAAAAAATCAGATTTTAATCGATTAACATGGCATGGTTTTAATCAGATTTGAACCCGAACTCTTGATTTTTAACAAATTTTAACCTATTATTCGATTTTTAATCGATTTTAATCTAAGATATTGGCATTGTAGCTTACACGAGTGAGTGTAAATCGATATCGTGTATAGGAATGTGTCAAGGATAGGGCTAGTACTACACTTACCATTTGTCGACGCAAGGAATCTGAAAAAATAATAAAAAATTCAAGTTTCTAAGTGAAAACTGGAGAAAAACGTGTTTTTTAGTCACAGCAATTAAAATCGATTAACAGTCGAATAATTTATTAAAATTTATTAAAAATCAAGAAATCGGATTACAATCCGATTTTTCGGTAACTTTTTTGCATGCGTAGTACATCTCATTATCCTATCAGCATTGATATAAATATAAAGTTTCTTTTGCTTTAGTTTTGCGACGTCAGTGTGGGTTGATGTTCGGATGGTTGAAAATCCTTAATATATGTACTATATAACCTTACTTTCACTAATATTCATGTCCATATACGAAAAGAAAAATCTTTTTATTTATATCAATGCTCATAGGACAATGGGATGTACTAATTGCAGTGAAACATTAATTTTTTCTTGTTCGCTATTTGTGAATAGAAGCGCTATTTAACATTAGCCATGTAAAGAAAGTAAGCCCAAAAACACCAACTACTAATCCTCACCAAACTTTTGATTCTTAAGTAGAATAATAGCATGTTTAGGCACAACAGATGATTATCTCAACGAGATCTTTCATTGGGAATAAGATGATAAAGATTTCGATGAAAAAAATCCTATAGTCCAATCTATGGCTTATAAAGTCCTCTGTTTTTATACACCTTGAAATTTAAATATTTCACTCTACGCACGCTATAGGCACGTAATATTTTAAATTGGATAGTTTAGCGGTGAGAGCTTTCATTTGACCCGAATATGGTTAATCTCCTTAACCAGCAGTTGGCGGCTTTCCATTGTTAGTTGCATTTTAAAAAGAACCAAAACTTTCTAGCATTTGAAATTCCGGAGAAATTTAGGATGGAAAGAAATCTAAATTTGAACCCATAATCTTAAGCCAACTCTTCTTAGACTCAAGATGTCAAAGTGACGTTTTTACATTGAGATGGTGCCATGGAGATACAACTCCATTGGAAATTTCATCAAGACTAAATGCTGGAAAAAAAAATTTGAGGAAGTTTCCCTTAAAAATTAATTTTGTCTTTGCATTGTGTAGTAGTTCTATGTACTTAAAATGTGTCATTGTAATCCATAAGCATGAAGACGAAGAATGTGCGTTTCATGGAAGAGATAATTTAGTCGAACGCATAACTGAGTATACAGCGATTCTCAATCATCACGATAGGAAATGTACTCACTTCATAAGAGATTTTTCTGAATACAAGTTGACTAAATAGTAGTGTGAAGCATGTATCTATAAACCAACTGCTTAATTCTTAGAACGATATTTCAGTAAAATAAACATGACTAATGTAATGTATTGCGAACGTAAAGCTTGCAAAGCATTTTAGCTTTGCTGGTAACGTGATATTTTACCCATGTGTAGGTCTCAATGATACCAATAAAAGTACAAAAGGGTTTAGGTGTCTGCCCTTTTGTTCCTGACGTATGAGCATTTTATTGGTTAATAACTTTGTGCATAGTAGGTCATGTAAAATCAAATAGCGTAATTTCCAACTGAAATCTTGCCAGCAGAGAGACCAAATTATCATTAGATTATCCTAATATATTCATTATAAAGAAATATTCTGTTGTTGAAATATTGAACTGTCAAGTGATCTCGTTTTTCAACCATTTGGATATACATAAGCGTCAATTTTAAATTCAATATCTCAGTAAGAAAACATTTGTTGCTGCTGTAAACTTCACAATAATCTAACAACCACGTGGCCTATCTGAAAAAAGATTTAATCTTGAGATTATGCTACTTGATTTTAAGTGAGCTGGCTATGCACAAAATAAAAAATCAGTTAGTTAGTCACACATCAAGGAGGAAATAACACAAAACCCAAACACTTTAGCAGTTATACTAATCTCACTAAGGTATACATAAGGACCAAATGTCATGTTAAAAGCAAAGCTAAACTTAAGGAAGTTCCTTCGTTAGCGTCATTAGATTGCAAAAACTAAGACATTTTCATTTCATTTTTTTAGCGTCTCATATCGTAAAAAGGTTTCTGCACGAATAAAAAATGAAGCGTTGGTGCGAGTGCAGGGTGTGGGTGTGGGTGAACGGAGAACGATCACACACAAACCCATACTGGCACCTAGATCCAAGACTCAAAATCTATACTCTCAGCTGCATACTCCATCACAGCAACATACTCACATCCATTCGCACCCATCCATAACCATGCACACATCAGCGTCCCAGATCAGAATCGGACACCTTTATTCCAGACCCTCAGCGGTATGTAGTTTACGTAGTCATAAGAATACCTTAAGAATTTTAGCTCAAAAAGATGCGCTCCCGACATTTTAAATACCCCAAAAAATGTTCATGCTCAAAGAGAAAGATCAGAAAATCGACGATCTTTAGCGTTCGACATCTGACAAAGAATGCATCCTTTTCGGCGCAGTTTTCGATCCAGATTCCATAGTTCTTTTTTTCATAAATATTGTGCTGTCTGCGAAAAAGTTCACTAAAACGCTAATAACTTATGGTGAACTGCGCATGTGAGTACACTAATAGGCTTCTACATATGGACAAAATATCTGCTAGATGAACGTCTCACATTTGATCAGTATTTCTCGCTAGAAAGATCAGGTGGTTTTATTATTCCTTTTTTTTGTTGGAAGTTCAACGGTTTTTGGAAAATGCCTATTGAAATTGCAAACTTCAGAGTACATTTTTACATTTTCATTTACCAGGCGAAATATTGGCTGAATGCTCATTGTGCTCCTACACTTCTTACTTTATCTTATTGTTGCTGATGGAGTTCATTTCAACGGTGGTACTATTAGATGGCAACCTATGAATCCCTACGTCAATTCAAGTTCAGTACCAATTGCCATCATTCAATCCTATTCATGGACTTATCCGACGATAACCTGTGCAAGCAACGTACCCATTTCAACTAGTGGTCGCAGCGGAGCGAACACTAATCTGACATGTATTTCTAGCTGTTCGACCGATGGCGGCTATGCCACTAAGCCAGTAAATATTTTAACTGACTGCGTTTCAGCTAGTTCATCGCTAGGTATGATGTCTAGTACACGATCAGTGAATATGTCACTCACATCCGGCGCACACTTTTACTTATCGTTTCAAGGAAGTTCATGGACAGCGCTCAACGATCCCCCAGTAGGCGGTCTATACTGGTCTATTGTAACATTCATCGACCTTCGAATGCGATCTGATGGTTTTATTAATACCCCACCTGAAGCAACTGTCGTTTCTCCGCAATACGCGGTTGTCAATCAAACAACTCAGATTCAAATACCTGTATCGGATGTTAATGCAGGCGATGATATTCGTTGTCGATGGTCTGTGTATACAGCCGGAAATCGGAAACGAAGACAAGAGCATGTACACGAAGGGTTCTACAATGCACTGACTATCAACGTGTATAAGAAACTGCCTGCAGATAGAGAAATTGTTCATATAAGAAAAAAACGCAAAACAGATCCATGTACTACTAGTTATTGTTCTAGCACATGCAAAGATAAGTGCCCATGTCGCTGCTCGTCTTGCACAGATACTACTTGCAGTGGCACTAGTTGCAAGGCACCAGGATCCTATTGCCCACGAGTTACAACTACAGTCGAAACTCCAGGAACTGTACCACCAACTTCATCGTACGCCAATCATCAACCGATTGATGAATGTGGTGGTATTTGTTATCCAAGCAGCGTACCTAGTGGTACAACTTTATCCAATTGCACCTTATCGTTTAAGGGACTTGTTCCGGACAGATGGTATGCAGTTGCTATCCAGGTAAATAAAGATGTAATACCATCAGTCCTGTTTCTTTTCTATTTCTAGCGCCTCATTTTGCTTGTCTAGACTACGTTGAACTAGTGATAGTTTAATGCAGAATAGATTGTCTCCTCATAATTCAATCATTAGCGGTTTCTAACAGATTCCACCAAACAATTGTTAGGTCGTTTACATCGTCAGAAAATTGTACAAGCTCAAAGCTCATTCGACAGTTGAAATAACATAATGTTATGTTTCTATTTCATGAAGTTTTATCAAACTATTCACGATGTTTCTTTAGCCAATCGTCTCCAAAAATAGAGCATCTGATACACTTCTATCATGGTGATATAGCCCGTGTTTTCGCAGTGGGCCGAGCTCAGTTGCCAGAATTCTGTCCGATGTACCGAACTTTGACTAGGTTTATATCCCAAGGCTCTTTTTCCAACATTTTTGAATATTGTGAGTGAATGTAAGCATGAATAAAGATTGGAGTGTCTTGTTTTGTCTCAGACCCAGACCCACATCCTCCTAAACTATATAAAAAAATGCTTTTGAAATTCAAACAATAATGCTTATAAAACGAACGACACCATGATCCCAAATGTCAAAAACTAACGATGCATAAGTCCAGAATAACACTCAAACTTTTATGTCGGGACCTGTGGGAAATCAGACGAGGCGAACTGATCCAAGTTTCTTGTTGTACACTTAGAGACTGCTTAACATTCATGTTGCGTAATAATTCAGAATTCTGAAATTGGAAAATTCGTAATATTAGAGTTAAAATCATGACGTCCCGGTCCTAAAATTTATTACACTGCGATGCGGAAGTTTCTATAGATGTATCCTAAGAATTCAATACTCAGTGATTGTTAAATTCACAATATTGCAATCCTAAATCCTAAATCTTAATGGGCCAAACATTCGAGATTCTATGGTTTGAAAGTCCATAGTAGTGTGTCGCTTTTTCTGCCAGCTTCTGGATGAAGAAGTGGTCCAAGTTTTTCTCTATGTAGTTCAGTACTAATTTTTGAATAGTGTTTCTCAAAATTTCGAATTTGTAAAGTCAATCAAAATCAAAATAAACCAAAGGTAATAGGAAAGAGAGAGCATAGCTTAATAAAACCGTGTTTTAGGTAGACAGACATATGAACAAAATGATTTAATTATCTTTTACAGACTCTAGTCTTTCAGTCTAGGGAACAAATTCCACAAAACGAGCTGATAAGTTTTCGATATTGGCCTGACCAGAATAAACAAATATTTGAGTGCGTCATGTAGTCTTTATGACATTATACAGCGGTGCCAGATTGATTGCCCACCCTTTTCATATTATCAATAAAAAGTTTCGCGGATATTAATGAATTTTTTTCAAGCTCAGTTTAAGATAAAAAGTTGCATTGAAGGATAATTTTAAATTGAATGAGTGTACTACTCACATACGTGAAGTTGAATTATGGTTTACCAAATTTTCGATTTTTCCCAGCATCATCCGAATTCTCTTAGTCAATTGTTGAAACCTGAATCATAAAGCAATATTATATTGGCTTGTGATCATGGAACTTGTAAAGTTTCAATTTTCTGATCGAAAGTGCAGATTGTCAGAACGCGATTCTTAGAAGTTTTAAAATGCTGAGATCTTAGTTTCAAACTGTCTTTTCAAGTTCAAATGGGCCATGTATAGTTCTTTGTGTTCAAAATGGTAGTCAGTTTATACCATTTCATTTATCGATCTTTACAAACGTCCAGGTCCTGAGCCAATTCCAGTCTCAAATCCTACGTAGTTACGCTGCTAAATTTCACACATATTTTCCACAACAAAGTAACTATTGGCTCAGAAAGAATGGACCTCTCAGTATTTTCAACTTAACTTGATTGCGTTTCGATGGATCCGGAAAAATATTTTTTTTTAAGTATGCACCGTTCGATTTTCTACAAAAATCATATCAAAGAGTTCTTCGATAAAATATGGTAAGTCATGTCCTTTCAGTGTTATGATAATCCAACATGTTCTACTTTCAAATGACGAATTTTTATACAACGGGTTATTTCTCTTCTTCTGTATAAGTAGATCCCAGACAATTTCAAAGCAAGTTTTCCACGTTTTGACATCTCTTCTCTCTAACGGAGTTCAGCAAAAGACTTGCAAATAAGTTAATAAGATTGAATAGTCTATATGATCTTGAAGAAAACGAGTGTAAAACAGTGATCATGCTCCTTAATTACGTCATGCCTTACAAACAAAGAGTGGTACCACACTTCACTCGTGTCAAAATTATAAAGAAGACATTTTTACTTCAATTTTGTTAGTAAATCTGAATATGTATTAATTCATATTTCACAAAATTCAATCGAAAGTTGGATGAACATTAATGAAACGTTGATCAAATTCGACTAAGGAAGAATAACCAACACGCTTGTTTCGGTTATATTAAACGTTATACTAGAAAAGGATTCACTAAACTGATAGGGCTTTCCTGGAGCGATAAACCAAACTCTATAGTATTTTTTTCTGCGAAATCAAAAAAACAATGTCGTGAAAGTGGACGTGTGGGGCTATCATAATACTGAGTAGGTATGATTTCTCAGTTATTTTTTCGAGAGCTCTTTGAGATGATTTTTGTAAAAACTCAAACGGTACACCTTTTAAAAAACGACTGATCCATATCCATCAAAACACAACCAAGATAAGTCGAAAATCCTCCCAGACTCATCCTTTATACACTATCCGTTAGATTTTTACTACAAGAAGCATTCCTTACTAAGCAAGGAATTTTTCGCGCATATCTGTTTCCTAAATTCTACTGTATAATAATGAAATCTATTGTCGAATTTTTCGGTTAAGGAAACATTTTTGTTATTTTTCAAAAATCCTTTATTCAAACCGGTGATCAAGTGTCTTCTTTTCTACAGGTTGAAGACTTCATTAACTCAACAAGTACTACTGCAATGAGTTCTGTACCAGTACAGTTTTTGATTTATGTCATGCCAGAACCAACATGTTCAAGACAACCCGTCATTACTCCTCTCAAAGGTTGTTTGGAAGTGAAAGTGGGCACTATGAAAACTTTTAATATATCCATAGTGAATCAATGTGATCCTAACGTAACTGATATTAGTGATCTCATCGTGACCAATGGAATTACTGGCATGCAAGCTGGAAATCTGACATATTCGTCGACTAATGATTCTCTACTGTATGTCATATTCACTTGGACACCACAATTAAGTCAGCTTGGATCTCAGACACTATGTACGATTGCCTTTACCGAGTAAGCATTCATTCACTTCATCGTTGACTATTACAGAGTCATTTTCTTCCATTTAGTGAGCAAGTACAATCTGCGCAGTATTGTGCCACATTTACTGTAGTAACGTCAGCTGCAGATTGCATAACAACAACAACCACAACGACTACAACATCGACTGCCACCACTACGACAGCAACAACTACCACGACCACCTCCACAACAACAACAACAACAACAACAAAAACCACAACTACAACCACTTCGACTACTTCAACTACATCAACTTCGACGTCAACTTCAACTTCCACGACCTCAACAACAACCACAACTACAACTACCACAACAACTACGGATACAACTACCACAACAACCACAACTACAACTACCACAACAACCACGGATACAACCACAACAACAACCACAACTACAACTACCACAACAACTACGGATACAACCACAACAACAACCACAACTACAACTACAACAACAACTACGGGTACGACTACAACAACAACCACAACTACAACTACAACAACATCCACAACTACAACTACAACAACGTCCACGACAACAACTTCAACAACATCCACAAGCTCAACATCAACAACAACTACGAGCGCTACAACGTGAGTTACTGACGTTGTGTTTATCTGGAGAAAGAACAAACATCCCTCCCATTTACCCTGATAGGTCATTGATCGATTTTTTACTTTCTCCGAAGAAAGAACTTCTAACGTAAACATAGCAATTGGGGCCTTTTTTTTCACATAATATTGTTTGTCAAATGCAAACTTTTACAAAAGCTAGGAATAGAGTAGGAAATCATCTAAGATCAATGCTGACATTATAGACTATCCTCTTTGGATATTAGCAGATTCATCTTTGTTTAAATATATAGGATATGCAATATTTCTGTCACATGTGGCTTTCTTTTTTTCAGAGTCAATGGTATTTGCCTTACTTTCGATTGGGAGCCTCGAACGTACAGCGATCGTGCTTGCAGAAATTCCCCTTATTGTTAGAGGTTCTAGATGGCAAACCCAATATTTCTATATAATAAATCAAAGGAGAAAGTTAAATAGATTCCCATAACTCTTAAAGACTGTCAGCCACATAGAAGTCATGAAAGATGGAGTTATCTTCTCGCTGCCTCTCTTACTGTCCGAAGCATTATCGAGCGCACAGCTGGTAAAAAAGGCGCGTTAGATAAATTGTAGGCCCATAAAACTAGCAAACATACTCTCTCACCAGTCATAGTGATGGTCACTGTATGGGACGTTTTGCTTTTGGATAATATATTCTTGGAAAACGGAGCTACAATATTTTCATCTGAGAGTTCTTCTGTAGAGACCTCTCTGAGCGATTAGATCGGTATAGAAACTATAGCTGAAATGAACGTATTCTTCTTGAGATATTGACTGTGCAAAAATGATAACATATCAAAAGGCTACCGAATAAGTTCGTCTTGCACCAATAATATCTCAAGAATGCATTCAGTTAAACTAAAATTTAATTGCTATGAGACTTATCTATACACAAAGGCTCGCAAGGAAACATATCCAATTGTTGGAGGCCGTTCGATTCCACCTTTTGGCTATAAAAAGAGCTCAGTGAAACTAAGAATATTCGAAAAAAGTTGGTGCCCATGATATGTCTAGAAAAATATTTCATAGCTATTGTAGATAGGTGTAAGAAAATGAAATGTTATGTTTAGGTGACGGTAAGAAGCAGATACGTCGACACTCTTGTTTTTTGACTGAGTATGAGCCAACCTCGTAGTATGACATGAAAATTGTATGTTCAACATTTCAGTTCTCATCTTCTCGTAGTAAAGAAAAAGGTCTAGGAAAAAGTTTTAAAAAAATCCCATTTTCTTACATCTGTGTGGCATTGAAATCTCCGTTCAGGCATTTCATGGCACGAACTCTTTTAAGGTTTGCTTAGCGTCCCTGAGGCGAGCTCATAACCAAAATATGAAACTGAACGGCGTCTGACAGTTGGATATGCTGCCTTGTTAGTTGAGAAGTATTTCGAACGTAGTTTCCATATGTTTAATATTGTTTCATTTCGAAATTAGTGGACCTGAAATATCTAACTCAACTAAAAATCATTGTTGTTAAATTTTACAATTGTGTGCATTTGCTCGCTTTTAAGAGGTTTGGCTGGTTTTTCCTAGTCATTAAAAAATTCAAAATTACTGAAAACATGAGCGAAAAGCAAGAAAGGAAAAGAGCACAATGATATCAAACAAATAAAACACTCGCAATCGTTGCAAAATCATCAATATTAATTGAAATCTGTTCAGATGATGAAAAAAACGAATTGCTGCTTGTCACAAATTTTTGAGCTACTCCAAAGAAATCCAATCAACCACTCAGAATCAATGAATTTGATTGATTTGATGTGATTTCAAAACAATTTCACTGGTTGTGAAATTATATTCAGCTATGTTGTGTAGAAGATGGAGAGTTGATTAAAATAAGATATTTTTTCCTTGGTTTAAATAGATTCAGTGAAACAACAAGGAGCATATTTACCCATGTAGTGAAACTCTCAAAATTCGTACGTATACAAAAGCATACTTAACAAATTTTGTGCAGGAAAGTATATGCGATTATACAGAGGAACGATAGTTTGCTTTATCTATTAGCTGTCAGTATGTAAATGAACCAAAGTTAGCGTTGAATATAAATTAATAAATTTTCTGAATTGAAACAGATACTCATCTTTATTCATTGAAGTAATTTGCGAAGAGGATCATCCTTAAAATGAATTCTGTTGTGCTGATTTCTATCGTCGAAGTTCTCAAACTTTGATCTTCCATACGAATGATAGATAATTGATATTTGTTTTCATTTTAATATTAATTCTTATTCTAAGCTAAATTGAAAATTCTCATTTTCTGTTGCTTTTAGAACGACCGCAACGACGACACGCGGTCCAGGTAACATCTATTCGTTTCATGATTGACTTTATATGAAAGCTTTTGATAGGTTACATAGTGTGGTATAATAACTACATCTGCTTTCGACACACTGATTTTACTAATTTATTTTTCTCATAAGAACAAATATAATAAATTTTGAAAATAGAACTGAATGCTAAATAACTCTTGAAAGCCTCTGCTAATGTCTAAATATACATATACAAAGTTTGTCAACGCTTCCTCTTCCGTTTAAATACGTTATCAGCAGAGTTATGTTTGAGAAGGGTCGCTGAGTGTAAGTGCGGGTAGTCCTCGTGAGAAAGCCTCTGAAACTCTATGGATTGAATCTCTATCGGTATAAGAGGCCTCCTCTTTAAACAATAGAGGCAAATTTCAAATCCAGGTGCATACAAACGATCTACCCTTTGAGCTTTTCGATACGAAGAGAACTGGATGGTTTCATGATGAATACTCGAACCGTAGTTCAGACTTACTTGGTTAGTTAAATGGTTGTATTTCAGTAGGAAGCGGCTTCAATTGGCTACTGATTTTGGGCTTATCATTGTTGGGCCTACTGCTCGCTTTATGCTGTGGCTGCTGTTTTCTGTATTGGCTATTATGGTAAGTCTTTTGCTTTTAATTGTTTCTGTCAGATAAAAGGAATGCCTGTATACACGTTCTACTAGCTCTCCCAAAATAGAAGGCATCAAAATTTAAGTGATATATCTCAAGAGCAAAAAGAGATATCGACAATCATCTTTTCTCTTTCATATGACCAAATACTGGACTGGTAACTGTATGTAAGAAACAAAGTTCTCAAGAAATTTATCTGTGGTTTTCTAAAGAGTTTATTAGAAAACCAGCTTGCCTATCAAGAAAGCTCGAGTAAATTTTCGATCGAAATAACGCTATTCAATAGCCAAAGGTTTGTTCTATAAACATATGCAAATTCCAGTTTTTTTCATTTTTTTATTTGGGTGCCAGATCTCATTAACTAGGAACTCCGGATATGATGATAGTTCAGCCTGTTGTTTCATATACAAACATGTTAGCCATCATGATAAGTATGATGAAAATGTTTATTTTCTACTTTGAACTGGTACAAACTCACTAGATAAAGGTTAGCTGAGCGTGCAATTTTCGATCACGTCTCTCTAGCAATCACACTACTAATACTCATTCAGTTTCAGTAAAGACTTGGCAAACGTCTCTCAGACTAATGGAAATATAAAACATTGACTTCTCTTACTAGAACCACATAGATTTCGACGATGTCTCCTGAAAATCATCAATCTTTGAACGTAACTGATTCTTTTTCTAGTGTTGTGATTCTAAAGAAATGCCCGTACATGATGTTTACTAAAATTTTGAGTTGCATCGACTCATGCTTGAATTACTATTGGTCGTTTGATTGCTGGATAGTGAGATCGAAAACCACCTGTTGAGCTAACCTTTCTTTAGGGATTGTATAACAGTTAAAAGAATAAAATAAGCACTTTCATCGCGTTCAGCATGAAAGCTAACATATACTTCCGTATGAATCGAAGTTCAACAGATTGAAAAAGCATAACTTCCGGACATCCCAATTCATGATGTTTGACGGTCTAAGGGGAGAATGAAAGAAAAACGAGACTTATCGCTCTTCGTAGAGCCGACCGTTGACTATTGAATAAGTTTATTTCGATCAACAATTTACTCGAACTTTCCTGATTGATAAACCAGTTCTCCATCGATCTCTCTAGAAAATCATTAGAAACCTTCCTGAGAACTTCGTTGTTTAGATAAAGTTATGTACTCAGGTCTTGGTCGTATGACAGAGAAAACCCGATTTCGACATCTCTTTGTGTTCTCAAGATATATCGCTCAATTTGCTCTGCCTCCTTTTTTGAAATAGGTAGTAGTGAAAAACTATCACTCAAGTTCATGTTGATTGAAATATTACGGGTGCGTCAAATAAAGCGAGTGTTATTTTTTCTATCTTTTTATTGCCTTTCTAAAGATGTTAAGCACTCATTTGATTCTAAATAGATAGCTAATTTTTCGCTCTACAAGATGGTCAAGTCTATCTTACAAATAACTTTGTCTTGTCAGCGCAAAATTTTTAACATTGACACCTGCTGAATCGTCTTAATGTGGTAGTCAAAGAACATGAAAAGCCGATGAACATTTTTATATAGATATACCGTTGAATTCTCAAATATGCCACAAGCGTCTTCAGGAAATTCTGCAACTTTTAATATTTGCTTCAGAAGTTTAGAAGAAAAATTATTTAGAAAACAACACAGTTTCGTGTTTTATCTCTTCAATTTGGCAATCACATTATTCTGTTCAAAAGCGAATCCTAAACTTCACTGCATAAGCATAAACATATTGTAGGCCAAGAATTGCTTCGGAAAACATGATTTTCCAAAATTTGTCTACAAATACCAGTAAGACTTACTGCTAAAAGCTTTTCTTCTCAACAATAGTATCAGAAATCTTGAAAAGGGTCATGAAAGCAGAGAGCACGAAACTCTCTTATCATATGTGCCGAATATCTAATCTTTAGCGTCGATCATGATGAACAAAAGCTTAGACAAATCCATACATTTTGTAGAAAATCAGAAATCGTAGTTCGGCGATTGTTCAGATGTTTGTTCTTCAAGTTTTGTGACGACAAGTAGAACTTATCTGAAAAATAAACTCGATATTTTCGTAGGCAAAAAAATTTATATCTGACCGATGTTTAAGAGTTGAGAATATAATGAGAGTCACTGAAGTAAAACTGCTCGATTCTTGCAGTACTAGAATCATTAATAGTTGAATAGTTACAAATCGAACAACATTGATTTTGAAATAGGAGTCCTGCTGCACGACGCCGTCAACGAAGACCAAACGAAGAAGACGCACGGCGACTTAATGATCTCTTATCAAATACAGAGGAGGTATTCAGAAGGTCATCAACTATGAACGAATATATTCAAAGACAGAAGACAAGCAACAGCAATGCAAGCTACAATGCGCTCAACAACACTGACAGTAGGATCAGTTTCTTGTTTATTGAAGAAGGCGAGGAAATGATACCTATCTCAGCAACCACTTTAAAAAATAAAGATGGTGTAATCGTGACCAGAGTCCATCGTGATGAGAAACCACTAGATAATGGAAATACATCAATCGAACCACCAACTCACCAAAGTGATGATAATAGGGTACCAACTACTCGTTATTCTCCAGTAAAAGTTCATCGAGTAAGTAGAATGATCAAGCTAGACGAAGCGAATGAAAGTCAGAACAGCGAATCCCCAGTAACTTTTCCATCACCAGTCAACAGAAGTCGAGTCAGTGTCATCAAGCTACCACGTAATAAAGTGGTGAGAGCTCAAAGTGTCGATATGAACTTACAAAAAATTAATAAACATCAGCAAAGCAGTGTAATTTATCCAAGTACAAGAAATGACGTTACTAAAGTCACGAACGCGGGTGGTAGGGTACTGAAAAGAGTTGATTTCGATCTACCTGGGAAACAAAGACCTCGTGCGGCGAGTGTTGGCAGTATCAGCGTAATAAAAGTGAAAAGACCATCAGTTCAAGTGCAGCCAATAAAAAACAGCTGTCAAATAAGCTCATCGACAGCAGTAAATAAGCCCAATGCAAACGGCCGAGTTAATGTCACCAAAGTCCCACGATTGCAATCAAAAACATGAATTCGATCTTCTTGGCCATCGGTCAATAATTATCATTCAATTAATTTAAAGAACACCTCACAGAAACTATTCTTGAATAGAGACATTGCTGTGTTTTTTAGTTTTTTATATCTTTCCTAATGAATAAAGCTTTTTGATTAACTAATTTAGTAATCTTTCAGGCAATAGAGTTGATTGGTTTCTAGACAAGCACAGCTGTGTTTGTCCATCCTCCTTGTTTCCTAACACAACTATACCCAAACGCACAAAAACATCATTGGTTTGGAGAACCTTTTACACTGCTTTATAATAGTTCTGATTTCCTGTTCACTAAATGTTTTTGCTTTCGTCGACAAAATATGTTCAAGAAGAACTTTACAATGAATGTATGTACTACTCTGTTTTCTATTGTCTTTGTTCGACTCAATAGTTTCAAAAGGAAAGTGTTTTATTAGTGCATAAAAAAATGTCACTAAGTTAGAATGAAATCCACTGTTTATTATTGAAATGACGTCACGCTTTATAATTTTGAAGTGAAAAATATTAAAGTTTTTGAACCCAGCGATCTCCTTCAAATAGCATCCATTTGCTCAAACATTTTATAAATTGATTGGTGCAGAGAGATGACACCCAAGCTTGTGGTAATTCGTGGTAGCCATCAAGGCTCGAAACGGATCGCCTGGTTCAATAGCCTGCTCCGGTCCGACGGAAACTTTTGACTGACCCGGACGAACCCGACAAAATTCTATTTTTCTTCTTTTAGAAAACTTCATAAATGTCAACAAATTAAGTAAAGATAAAAAAAATTGTCATAGTTACTGCTATCGAACTATTACAAGGCAGCACAGTGAACCAACATATTTTCAATGGGCACAATATATTAGTCTATTTTCTTATGATCATGATATTTGTTAATTTATTTTTATGTTAGGAACAATACACAAACGATGTCCGGCAACATCAGTGTTTCTAATAGAAATCGGAAACAGTGAGTTCATTTACTTGTTTTTTGTGCACACAAACTGGATGTGGGTGTGGGTGGGTGTGGGTGTGGGTGTGGGTGTGGGTGTGGGTGTGGGTGGGGGTGTGGGTGTGGGTGCGGGTGGGGGTGGGGGGGAGGGGGGGGGTGAGGGAGGGGGTGGGGGTGGGGGGCGGGGGGTGGGA
>CAJNSZ010002188.1:0-17309 GCA_905329745.1 Rotaria sp. Silwood2
TTCCGAGGGTAAAACATGGGCTTCCGAGCTTTCGGAAACCGATAAAAGGGTTCTCGAGGGCAAGAAATGGGTTTCCGAACACTCGGAAACCTTTCTCCCTTGGTTTCCGAGAAGACTGTTTTTTTTAGAGAGTACAGTGATTTCCCTACTTCAAATCTCGACATAACTAGAAAGGGCTATAAAACATTCACTGGAGTTGAAAATTTTACACTATCTGACATTGAAGTTTTCAAACTAGCTTCAATTATTCTTCTCGTTGTTGATTCTTAATGCTCATTCATCAAGAAAATTCACTTACGATTATCTTGAGTTTAGAACCTATTTAATCGAAAAACTATTTGGTAGACTGATAATATACGTGTTGTACATTCTAAATAAAAATATTTTCATAAAAACTAATTTTCATCAACGTGATTGTAATCGGTTTCATAAAATAAAAGCACACGTTACATGTTTGTTTTACTTTTGGAAAAATCAAGAACATTCTATTTCATGTAGACACACTGTTCAGTATTTTGATTCTGAAGAATCGTCTTCAAAAAAAGAAACTATTGATTATATTAGTAGAGTCAAAGTCTTTTATATTGAATCTATGGAATTCAAACAAAGTTGGAAATATGAAACGTGTATTTTATAAACAACACGGATTTCAGATTTCTTCGAAAACGAATAAACCTATGAAACTCGATCATTGCATTGCTTCATTGACTTCTATGTAAACATATAATTAAGAAATATTTGACGAAAAGAATTTATTTTCTTGTAAGTTAATTTTCTCATATTATCGCTTTTGAGATATAAGTTTCATATTAGAAAAAAACACTAGCTTGAAATAAAACTAAATAAGGGACTTGTTTGCATTGATAATATTGTGAAACCATCTTGTAATTACTAAGAGCAGTTGAAATAGTTACATGAATGACATATTGTTGATATAAATCTTATACACGAATTAATTCATCATATCTCTATATACTTTTGCATTATGTATCGCAACTTCTATACCTAAACAAAATTATAGGACGGTGCGAATGAGTGTGGAGTGATCTTTGCCTATCATCACAGACAATTATACACCAAATTTGTTTCATCTTTTATTCTGACAATCGCTCAAAACTGAGGCTTTCATTCGATATCAGAATCAAATTCTGTTAAGGTCTCCACAATTCGATGTTACACGCTGTAGCTGAGAATGTGGTTGTGACAGTGTCTAGATTTCATGTACAACATGACCCTATTTTATGCGTTCTCTACATTTCAACGCACAGACACCCATACTAAATCTTTATTTTAAGATAAATGATTTGCTTTTTAGTAATTATTAATTATGTAGTTAGCAAAGGAGAAACTTCATTTTTGTGTTCGCTTCCATCTCTTAATGGCTGAGATGTGGTTTTGCCAAACAAAACACCGAAGAAGGTGAGTACATTTAGAAAGAGGAAAACAACGACAACTAGCAGTTGATATTGTAGATCCAATGAGCCGGCGTAGGAAAAAGCCGTTGCTGAGGCTATGCCCTAGAATTAAATGAATGACGAAATATGGCATATAGAAAATCCATACCTGAACGAGTTGAAAAAGAGCGAAAGCCGAAGCGCTCGTGTATTTAAATCGACCAGCCAATACACTGAACAACTAAAATCAGCAACTATCTTTACGATCAATAAAGAAATACAGAACAACATACCTGTGTATTTAGTGCACTGTCTCCAAGTCCGACCACAAAAGAACCAATAAAAGCAATAAATTGACTTGTTGATGAACTGAAAAAAACGAGAAAAGAAACCCATAACTAATTTTCACATTATTCATCATGCTTAACCTAAATTGAACGTATGATTCAGTGCTAGTTTCACGTGTTGGTGCATCGGCAGGAAAGTTAATCCAGGCCGAATAGTAAAAAACAATTTGAAGAAAGAATCCAATCAGGATTACCAGAGCGCATTGAGATGATGTTTTCGGCTTGGTAATAAATCCAAACAATCCACCGCCTACTCATTCTTCTCAAAGCAATAAATCATATGCTGACAGTAAGCAATACTTGCCTACTATTTCACCAATGCCCACAAGCACACCATGCAAACCAATGAGTCGTTTTCGAGTATCTGTAAAAATTAATTTCTTTTGCACGGCTATGAATAAGAGCAACTTACTTCCATATTTGATTGTATGTCCGATGCAAGTAGCATAAACGGTTTGAAAGAATGTTTGAGAGAAACCTTTGAAATATGCATGATAATGAAAAATACAGCACATGTGTATTCTTACGTTCAATCAGAAACTGTACTGTCAGAAATAATTCATGATTTTCAAGAATAAATGTTCACTGATGATTTCACATTTGACACCATTTTTTAGATATGATATAGTCTTATTAACAAATTTTAGAGGCATTAGTTGATTTTCGGCATTCTCAGACAACGACTGATTGACATCTAATTGTCGTGCTTTAGGATAACTAGATCCGAAATAATCTTTAATAGAAAATACCACTCCTATGAAAAATACGAAAACTTCTGACAAAAGCATGCATTTTTTATAAGAGTTCTTTTTGTAATATCTACCATTAATTAATCGATGGTTGTTTTAAAGAGAAAAAGAAAAAAACATTAATGCCACAGCGTAAAAAGACTTGTTGTTGGCAGAAATACCAATATAGTGACGTTTTTTGCACATTGTAAATAGATTAATGACAGTTTCAACCTATCAATGGTCTTATTCGCAAACAGAAATCTTCTTGCTATTGTTGCACACTATTATATATTGCCTTATCATGAACCCTTTAAAACTAAACCTGAATTCTTAAGACTTTCAAGAAAAGCTGAATACATGTTGACATAAGCTTCGAACATCATAATTTGACTTATCAGTCGATGTATTAAATTCAGATTTCATGGTATGAGTTTTGAGAGCCAAAAAGCCGGAATGTCTTTAAAAATATGTTGCCTCACAATAATGATTTGAGCTAAAATTTACTTCAGCTACAGTTTCGTTCTCTGATATGTTTTTATCTAAGCAAAAAATATCACTGATTCACAAGAGAAAAACTTTTGCTGTGCACCTATGTTACTATGAAGTGAGTGGTTATATAAATAGTGATCTGAATTTTGAAAATTAGACCGAAGGTCTCATACCTCAATGAGAACTTCTGTTGTTTCTGATAATAGCATATAGAAATTTTGCAACTGATTAACGAACTTTGATCAAAAACTTTCAGTATCGGAAGTTCGACTCCCAAATCAGTTATTTCAGTTCCGGATTCAGATTTAAAACACTCGAAAACCTTTAGTCAAATTTTATAAATAAGTTTTAAAAGTTCGAACTGTTTTTATTGAAAAGAAAAGAAGTACCCATTTAAGGACGAGGGTCTCAATGTTTCAAGAATTAAATAATAATAAATTTCCCATATCAAGACATCGATCTCTTACCTGTATACGCAAATGGAATTAATAGAAGAAGCATATTACGTGTTCTCAATAGTCTTAGAACGATATTAAATGTTTCAACGACATCACTTAGGGCTGTTTTTCGTTCAGTAGGTTCCGATTGTAATTGTTGTCGACGTCGTTCGATTAGCCATCGCCATATAATACATGCATATATGGCAAGAGCAATGGCACACACCACTGAGAAGACGGCAAAGAGCGGATATCGAGTCGATCGGATGATGACGTCGGCTTTGATCGACAAATAAACATAGAGATTACCACCGAGAAGACTGATCAGAAAAGAAGATACATAAATATGAGAAATGATGGAAGAGTTACATAGGGGTGGAATCCAAACTGAATTTTAAGACATTATGAGACAGTAATAATCTTTAGATAATGAAAGCGGTCTTTTTTTTAGAAGACTTATAATTCTGAGTCTGAAAAATATGGCTTTTAGGTTTTTTGATATTTTTCAAATTGTTCAGTTTTGTTTCAAAAAGAACACATGTTCATGTGACATGGGCCATGATCGATAAACCTTCACTTTTTTAGTGGAATAAATTCATTTTTATTGTCAGACAAAGTTATTTAACATTGCTGACTTATAACAATTCTTCGAAAAGATCAATTCTATGTGCTCTGAAACTACGGGGACTACGATTTTATATTGCACTTTTATTCGTCATGAATTCTTTTTACACTGTACAATTCAACGTCAAGACAGTTTGAGAATTTACCAATGCAAAAAGGTGTTAAATGAGACACAAGTGTTTTTTTTTCAAAATATCAATGAGATATGTTAGACTATCAGTTGAAAGCCTTACCTGGATTGAAACAATGCCCAAAAGATACCAGTATTGCGACTAGTGGTGTGTTCATCGGAATTGGCTGCCAAGTAAGCACCCTCTGCTGTCCAAAGTATCGCTGCACCGAAGCCTAATAACACAGAGGTAAGATAGAATGACCACATCATCGGTGATAGAAACGAAATAACATATAAGCTATAAATTATAGGAGTTAAATGCAGTACAATGACCGTGGTTGACGCTTACAAATAGGTACATGCACCAATGAACATGGATGCAGGAGCTCCAAAGATGAAGACAAAGGCAGGTGCCAAGATATTGGCTATCGTTGCACACGCGTAGACAATAGCGAGACTACATCATAAAGAATGTTTGAATTTATAGAACATCTCAATCATACTGATAATCTTGTTTCAAAAACGAAATGTTACCTGTAATTCTGAACGTTAGGAAAGAAAACGATCTTTTATATATAGTTGTTCAATGTTTAAAACGTCGCCATTATTATTTCTAAGCAAATTCTCAAAACTAGAACACATCATTTCATCTCGAAAATCAAGAGAAAAGTTTCGTTTCGTTCATGATGTTTTCCTTATAGAAGACAATTCAATGAAATCTGATATCAAACATAATTGTTTTGCCTAAAAAGACTTGTTTTCATATATGGCAGTGATTCAACGTAACAAAATATTTAACAGATATTCAATATTGGTGTACAAGGAACAAACACGCTTCTAGAAATTGAAAGCATGACATCTTATTTCATACAGCTATATAACATACTCATTTTAGAGCAGTCAAAGAGTGTCTTGTGTGATATATCTTACTGCTCACTCACCTAATGTAACCACTGCCTTGAAAATCAGTTCCATCGGTTGTTTCATTCTTGACACCTTCAAGTACACTTTGCTACTAGTTATTAAAAGGCATAAGTTTAAAAGTCGATATGTTCGATTGAATCTTACTTCGACTAAGCCGGTTGCCTGAAATGCCGTGAACAGGACCATGAAGGCTGAGCCAAGCAACAGAATATTCATTAAACTTGAACTCATTTCCTTGAGGTGCGCCAACTACCTCGGACAAAAGTGAAACCAGCAATTCTCAAAAAAGTTAAACACGTGAGCGAAGATAAGAAAATAACAAAACATAACATGTCTTATCGAATGTTGATTACCTGAGGGTGTTGGTGTAACTTTCATTCTTGTATAAAAGCAATATTTCAAAAGAAATCTAACAAGGCTGATTGTATTTAATGTGATAAAATATGAAAAACTTTTAAGAAAACTCAGCTTCATTGATAGACATACGAATCATCATCTAAGACCATTGTTCGCCTCTCAAAAATCGATCTCAGTTCCGATATATTCAAATCGCATGAAAGTTTCAGGATATGTTGGAACTGTATTGGAAAAGCTATGATCAAAAATTCTTGACTCTATACTATGATGTTTGAGTGAGATATTCATCAAGCAAGAGTCGCCAATAGCTGATCTGGCAATCCAATTTTTTCTGTCCAGACTCATTCTATATATTTGTTCTTTTTTGATTTATAACAAGGTCAATAGCTCAAAAACCGTCCGAAATGACGCTTTAATTATAAAAGTGTCAGTATATGTAATAAAGACAAAGCTTAATTAAAATACCAGAGTCTTGGGTGCTCTTCGTTTTGACACGCTCTTTCAAACGAAACAATTTTTCGGTTTTTTTCGAAAATAGTTTGTTTTTCGGATAAGAGATGAAGGAAATCTTGGAAAATTCTTAGAAAAAGCGAGGTGCCGACTTAAAACTGTTTGTGGTTTATGAAAGATCTGATTGCGCGCCATCTTCTTCTACATTTATCTTAATTTCGATCATTCTGACGAGGGTGTGGATGTGGATGTGATTATGAGGTTTTGATCCGTCCACATCTACATTCACATCCACACTCACATACTCTGTTTAGCTATTTTACATTTACACCTATAGCTTTGTCACTATACTCTCATACCTATGTTTTTACTTCTGTATCATCATAGCTATGTCCTAACTATATAATATACATATCACCCCGGAGTGGTTTTGAAGGGTAGGTGTTCGGTGAATAAAATTTTATTCACCGAACACCTACCCTTCAAAACCACTCCGGGGTGATATGTACTGTCATATCTGTACTTTGATACTCATTTTCTTATGTCTGTGTTGATACTCGTGAGCGAAATGAGCGAAAAAATCTCCATTCAGATTCGATTTGATACTTCTCAACCGAATCGAATCGTTCGACAATTCTATTTGGCTTTGGTCTCATGTTCCTATAGCTCTATTCTTAGACGTATGATTCATTAGATAGACTTTCTGAAACATTTTCGTGGTATAATTTAGTATTACTGGCAACGACAAATATTTCAAATATTAAAACTTATTAGATTAAGTAATTTTACAGTTTACCAAATACATACATAAACTTAATAAGCATTAAAACGGATTTTGGACTTTTTATTTTTGAAAATGGAAGCTCCTATTATATGAAATATTTTTTATATTTCCAACGTATTTCATGAGAAATGAAAGATGTTCAATGTAGAAGGTATTTGTGATTATGGGATGGATATTTTCCCACGTTCTTTATCAGAACCTACACCTACACCTACAGTCTAATAGATTTTAAAAAAATATTTTAGATAATTTATCAATACTATAATGCTGGCTTACTCTGATGCATTTAAGAGAGTAGATATAGAATGTGAATGAGGATGAAGCGATGACTTGCAACACCACCGATGCCCACATTCACCAAAATTCGTACTTTTCACTAAGTTTAGTGGATCATTTCCTGACATGTCTCTATCACACTTTATTTACTACGAAAATATCAAAAAGCAAGGCACTGATGGTGCAACTCTTGAAAGTCGATTGTCGTTTTCTCTGCAAAAAACACAAGAACATTTATAGTTATTCGTATCTTCATTGTATCTTCGTAATTCGATATGTTAAGGTGATACCCTTGATACCGACGCATGAGAAAGAGAAATCAAAACACTTGCAAAATGCAGAAATAGTCATTCATTCGTTTTTCAACTTCTTTCTCATAGTTCAAACATCATTTCAAGATGCATTTACGCAATGATCAAGATAAGTGTGCTATGATGGTCTTCTGTTTGATTATTTATTTATTTATTTTCTTTGTTTTACGAATTCTTTGTTCGAGTCGCATTATCCACTTCTCCCATTGTATGCATTACCAATATTGTCCAGCAAACAAGCCATGTCCCTATAGTTCGGATTGAGGTATTTCCATTTTCATCATCCACGAACATTGATAATATCTGAGGGCATTCGCAAACAATGTGAACCCGTAATATGCACTATCAATGGCGTGCAGTACAACAATGTTTTGCTGGAGCTCCGATAATGGTAATATTTTTTGCACATCTTTCAGGTTTGTTTCAAGAAGAGTTAAAGCTTCGAGATGATGCTTCTGATCATTAAGTGTCTCTCCACTTCAGATGGATAAGAAAAATCTTGAGGATATCAAACATCCTTAAGGATTTCCTTGACGTTAAACGAAAGCGAATTTGTACTCAATACATATTTTTTCGAACCATTATATTATGGAACGGTTATCGTTACACATTGAATGCAAAAATTCGCAAACTTTTTTGGATAATATTTTGCCAAAAATGATGAAAATATGACAGGACCTCTGTTTTTTCTTTCTTTCCCAAGTATTTTGTCGATCAGTACATTCTTTGACACATTCATTTTTTCTCCAACTGAAAGCTGCTATTATCCATTTCAAAATGGAGTGCATTCGGTTTTATGTTTGCTAACGCAAGAACGTTGGTATCGGAAAAGTTTGATCACTAGCCAATCACCGGATAAATAGTTCAAACATAAAAAAACAACATCAATCTGTGAAGTTTTGATTGTTCTTTCTGCTGGAGAAAATCGCAAGTTGTTAGCTGTTTTCGTTCTTGCGTTATTAAAAGATGCAACCGACTGCACTCTACTTTGCAATCAATAATAGTGGCACGTTTCACGTGTTCCTACTCGCATCAAAATCTTTTAAGGAGCTATCGATCCTTTGTTCTCTCCACACAGAAGATCAAGAATATTTCATAGCTCTACCACACATTACTAAAGATGTGCTTTTCTTCTATAAACATCAGAACCCAAAAGATTAAACAAATCATCTCATGCTAGTGCAAGTTATTCAAATATTGCGGAAATATTGCGATCACCATCTATTCTTAATCATCCTTTTGTTATGTCTATGTGAACATTTTTGGTACAGCTCCTCTTGTACCATTCCTTTAGCGGTTCATAATCAATAGATTGATTATACAGACGGAGACGTCACGAGCGCGAAGATGGAGGAGAAGCGGCAAGGTGATAGGTCCGGACTCCCGCTTTCGAAAAGTTTTCGATTTTCTCCAACTTCGCTGGAGAAAAATAAATTCGTTTTCTCTATTTTCATGACGACTACTACGAACTACTTCCACCTAAAATAAAGTTGATACTTCACGTCAGCCCTGCAGACAGGCATGAACATGAGCCCAATCGAATCGAGATGCAATCAAAAGGCTAGCACCGAGTGCACGGCATTCTGCTGACTAGATTGGGTATTCTCCTGCTAGCATGCCAAGGCGATCTCTAGTACTTGGGTACTTTCGAACAATCGTAGAGCACTTGAGTTCGTAAGCTGAACACCAACTTAAGAGCCGTCCAATGAAAATAGCAAAGACAATGTTAGGACCCATGCATCGTTAAAATCTAGTCTTTTTCGCTCGACATTATTATTCGAATCAGCAATGTGTAAAGTCTCTAAATTCAAATTTTTAACGCTTTTTATTAAGTTAATAAAACTTAAGGCTGCCTCAGCTTTTGACCAATAATGTTCATTTAAGTCTTAGATTTGTATAGTTTGCAATCTCTTCGCAGTCTTAGCCAGGGCCTTCGCCATAACCTCCTGGAAACCCAGCACCATACATTTGAGACTGGTCAACACCCCCGCCTTGAGCGTAGTTTGTACCAGAGACGTCAGGATGATCAAAACCTCCGCCTTGAGCGGAGTTTGTACCAGAGGCGTCAGGATGATCAAAACCTTCGCCTTGAGCGTAGTTTGTGCCAGAGGCGTCAGGATGGCCAAAACCTTCCCCTTGGGCATAGTTTGTTCCTTCAAGTTGGGGATAGCCTTCGTTTCCGTCATGGTCCCCGCGATGATCTCTTCCGTGTCCTTCGTTATCATTATTACCATCATCTCCACGGTAATCTCCGTGATGATCTCCTTCATGTCCTTCATCGTCGTGATTACCATCATCCCCACGATAATCCTCGCGATGACCTTTCCTATGCCCTTCATTGTCGTTATTACCATCATCCTCGTGATGACCTGTTTCATTTTCTTCATCATCATTATCGTCACAGCCTTCGCTGTGGTCTCCACCATGGCCAGTGAAATCGTCTATGGGTTCGTATTCATCTTCTACTGTAGTTTCCATGAAGTCATAGTTATCATCATCGCCCGGATCGTTGTTTCCGTAAATGTCATATCTAGCAAGGTAATTTTCTTCATCTTGCATTATCCATTGCTCTTTTCCCAAGTCGTTTTCCGGCGTCTGTTTAATAGTGTACAATGAACTGCATAAGTCCTTGTTTGTCATGTATGCATATGGAATATAACAATATCCTTTATCACCCTTACCACAAAGAAAAAGGAGGATTAGAGCCCATAGTATGTTCAAATGATATACAACATACCCAATCTGACCCCCAAGAATTACGAACGATAAAGGCTTGTGAATTGTCGCTGTAGCCAACCGCCAACATAGCATGGCTAGAAACATACGAAAAATGTAGCTTAACACGATTCGTCATACGACTATTTCAATGCGAAAACAACTGATAAAAGATTCAAATTCAGTCGGCAACAATGAATTCATTATGGATAAAGTTGAAATTGCTGATTAGGGAACCTATCATGCTATCCCATCGCTTTTGAGCTCATTTTTTGCACACGAATAAGATACTATGAGAATAGAGTAAATCTAAAAGCATTCGTGTGCATTTGCTTGTATTGTCCAGTTAGAGTCAATGCAAGAGTCAATTTTTCGACGAGAGACATCTTCTACGAGTAGCACATATTTTTCTGATTTCAACGAACAAGTTAGATAGAAACAGAATAATCTTTATATGAAAAGATAGAGAAAATAATTCTATCTGCTACAGGTAAAGCATAGCTCGAAAGACAGCCTTATGACTCCATTGTAGCCTCGATAATCTATTTCAGACAGCGGATTTTTGTACTTTACCTGCTCTCAATTGTAGCATTATGATTTCAGTAATATAGAAATATATGTAGTATACATAGTTCGATGGAGATTTAAAAAGTCTACAACTTTAATATTAATCCTGTTTTTCTATTTTTTACTTCTCTGAAACGATAACAGTGTTTTCTGTTGCTCATCAAAAGTAGGCAAGCCATAAGGCTATCCATCATCGCCCGAGAGAACTCTGTTTAATTTGTAGCTTCTATATTTGGAACGTAAGATCTATTCGACTTATACTCAAATCCAAATTATTAGGCCATTATTTATGGAAAATACAGGCTAACATACTGATTGACGGTTAATTTTAGTCTCCAAAAGTTGGCTATATTCGGGCATACACAATATTTTGTCACTATCGCTTGAAACATTTGATCATTTGAACTGGACAATGTCTTAAGCAATAGAGACTAATACAGGATATAAAATCAGTCGGATTAGATTGACACTGATGCTGTCCGTACGAACTCCTCAGATCATATACTTCAGAAAAATCGTGAAAGTTATTTCGCCGAAATGGCGACGTTGTGATATTTTCTCGTGCACAATAAGAGGGTGCAAGCTAAGTTTTTCAGCAGACATTAGATCTTGCCAAGAAACATCTATCAAGATGTCAATGTTTAAGAAGCAAAGTCGGAGATGGAGCTGCAGTCGATCACTCTCTCAGCTAGTCCACCTGATAAAAAATAGCTTTCCCATGTGAAACCATCAGGTTTGCTTGATAATGCGAAAGTAACATCAGATTTTTCAGAGGATTTCATAGTCAAGGTTCCTACATATCAGTCATTGCACGAGAGCCACCCGAACCGTGCTCAATTAATATTTTCTGATTTCGCTGAAAGCTACCCCGTTTTTCAGAGCTAGCATTTTTAGGAATATAGCCAAATCTTAAGGTCTAACGAATTAGTTTCGGCTGAGATATGATGATCTGACTAATGGCATCCAAAATAGACTTTTATCAATTTTATACATGTTTTTCAATCAAGTATTATACATGTATTTACGATGTCTCCTCACAAGGATGTGCTGGAATTCTGAAAATGTCATGGTATGTACATTTTGAGATAGGCAATCCAACCACCCTATTCACTAGACTCTAGTGACTAGAGTCTCAGTCATGACCACGTGCGACTGACATTTTCACTTCAGTTTGAATCTACTTATTATATATGAGGATCAAAAATAGTCTATGTTCGTGATAGACGCTTTTCAAATCAGTATTATAGAATTTTTTCAAACTTTTTTCCCAAACAATACAAATTTGGTGCTACTTGACTATGCTATTAAAACTTTGGGATATTGAAGTTTGACCCAACAAGCATTATCACAAAATAGCACTATCATTTACAATAGTATAGAGCGAAAAGGAGTTTGGATGATTTTGACATAATTAGAAAACAAAAGATGTTCACCATGAAGCTTTCAGGAATTATAGAGATTTTAGTTAGTAGTCACTCTTGTAAATTTCAGGTTGAGCGACAAAACCTTCATCCTATTTGGGTGTTCTATTAGATAAGCATGTTCTTGGCCTTTATGATTCAGGATTATGAAACTCAGCCGCCATGGTTGAGTGGTTACGTTGTTCAGCACGCACCCAAAAAGTACTGTGTTCAAACCTCAGTAACATCACCCATGGAATGACTCTGGACAAGTCACTAACGGCTAAGTTGTCTCTAATGACTCATTCCACACGAGTCATTCGTACTGACTATATATTTAGCCAGTATGCTAGACGGAAGAGGGTGCAGATACCGCCGTCTGTAAAAAGAAAAAGACGAAAGAACCCGGCTACATGTGGAAACTATTAATAATAACCACGGCCGGCCCCAACGGGTGATAAGCCTATGGGACGTTATTATTATTATTATTATGAAACTTATGATTCATTGAGTTTTGTCAGTGTTCTTACACGATTTTATAGTGGGTTTGTATACCATTCAATAGAGAATTTAGTGCTGAACAAAACCATATCATTCACTATAAGTTAAAATGAAAGAAATAACTAAAAAATTGAACATAGTCTTCACTAGACTTTCTGCATAGGAATCATTGTGTGGCGGATTGCGGCTATTGAGCTTATCCAAGTATTTTATATTTGGATGAAGGTTGCGTCATTTTGTAGACCTAAAGTTTTTAGGAGTAAAGTCAAATTTTTAGATCTAAAGAATGAATTGTGGATAAGATATGATGACTTGAATAATAACACCAAAAATAGCTTTTTATCAATTTCATGCGGTCTATTTCATGGAGTTTCTTATACGAAAAAGGAAAGTGCCTCTAAAGCGAGCAAGAGTTATCATATCTGCTAGAGCTTGAAGAATTGGATCGACAGTAAAATGAAGTCAGTTTACAACACCATTCCTGGATGGAGATCTAGGACACAAGTTTTGCTGGAAATAAGCATAATTCATAACGAAGATAAAATTTCAAATTTCACTAAATATTGTGATTTTAGCATGACTACTATTTAATGGACGAAAGTTAATACTGATTACAAACTCTTGTTTCTGAACATCTAGCGGATTTGCGCATGCGTCGCTTGATGACTTTGTTTCATCTAGTGAAAATTTTTTTCCTTTCATATTAGCTGTCGCTGTAAAATGATAGTGTTGAAACTCAATCTCTAGTAAGTCTCTTAAAATATATTCTGCAGTTTGTTGCCTAAGTGGCTTTGGTAAAGTGATCTTTGCTTTATCAAACCTTATATCATCAAAAAGGGAAAATTTTTCTGAAATCCTCTGTCAAACATAATTTTTTTTTGCACGAAAATTATATGATTTTGTTCAGTTTTTAACGCTCTATGCGATGCACTAGCTGATTTTGAGACTATTAGCATTTTTCAGTTTGCAATACTATTAGTTGCTCAGATTAACAAAAACTGGATTTAAAAAAGTGAATGCATAGGGGGTTAGAAATTTTGTTTTTCAAAATTTAGAGCATAAAATTCTGCATCGAATGGTATATGCTTGAACTATTTTCAGTAAAATCGCTTGGTAAAAGAAATGTAAATACTATAAATATTTTGAAATTATGTCTATTGGAGAAAAATTGTTTGCGCTATGACTTCAGTAAAACAGATCTGATCTTAGCATTTTTTTCAGGTAGCATAGTACTTAACAAGATATTTTCTAATATTAAAAGAATCATCTCTTCACCTATAAAGATGATTAAGCTAGAACAAAAATAAAAATATCTTCAAATTACGTCCACAATCTTATATTACTATAAGGGAGCCATCCGCCATTTTTTTCTCCATTTCTCCATCAAACAATAGTTTTTCAAGGAAATTTCAGGAGATTTCGTATCCTGTGTTAGTCTCTATTCTTTGAGATGTTGTTCAGTTCAAAATATCAAATGCTTCAAGAGATAGTGACAAAATATTGTGTATGCCCGAATATAGCCAACTTTTGGAGACTAAAATTAACCGACAATCAGTATTTTAGCCTGCATTTTCCATAAATAATGGCCTAATATTTTGGATTTGAGTACAAGTCGAATAGATCTTACGCTCCAAACGTAGAAGTTACAAATTAAACAGACTTCTCTCGGGCGATGATGGATAGCCTTATGGCTTGCCTACTTTTGATGAACAACAGAAAACGCTGTGATCATTTCAGAGAAGCAAAAAATAGAAAAATAGGATTAATATTAAAGTTGTAGAGTTTTAAAATCTCTATCGAACTATGTATACTACATATATTTCTATATTAGTGAAATCATAATGATACGATTGAGAGATGGTAAAGTACAAAAATCCGCTGTCTGAAATAGATTATCGAGGCTAAAATGGAGTCATAAGGCTATCTTTCGAGCTGTGCTTTACCTGTAGCAGTTAGAATTATTTTCTATATTTGTTCATATAAAGATTATTCTATTTCTATCTAACTTGATCGTTGAAATCAGAAAAATGCGCGCCACTCATAGAAGGAATCTCTCATCGAAAAAATGACTGTTGTATTGGCTCCTTCTAGGCAATACAAGAATATGCGCACGAATGCTTTTAGACTTAGTCTACCCTTATAGTATCTTATTCATGTGTAAAAAATGATCTCAGAAGCTATGAGATACCTCGAGAGATCCCCTCATAAAACAAAGAACGATGACTTTACCTGTGTTCGGAAGTTTTTGACAAGTTCGGCATGGGAACGGCGCCACCATTAGTCCCTGCCTTTTGAAATGATGGATACAAGTCAAGACCAAAGATAATGGGAAAGCCTTGAGCGAGACATGATCTCATCTCGTCGATATTTGCATCAATTGTGAGCGCCTCGATAATGACGTTTTGCTTGGCTGATTGATAGCAATCCTTATGTGGCTTAATATTCACCTTTTCTTTTTCGTAGGGCCACATGGATTCAAGACAAATTCCACTTTTCTTTAATGCTTCAATCATAGCGACGATAGGGCAACCAGCGTCGGCTATAACTGGGGGCAAATTGTCGTTCTTTTTGTCTTGCTTACGAGCATTGTAATAAAGAAAGAGACGACTCACATCAACATGGTCGCCAGTTCGTTTCTTGATCATATATTCCAGGACGCCAGCGGCAGCATTGGCAGTGCTGAAGAAAGAAATCGAAAGCAACGAGTATATATACTGAGGCTAGATCGCCACTTCTTTTTAGCAGCTTTCAATCTAAAAAAAGGTCCGATCTGTTCTCGCTTCATCTGGTGAAACTCAAATTATGACACTTCGGACTAATGGTTGTCAACTTCAATTCTATCGGAATTCAGTTCTCTAGACAAGTCCCTTGATGATTTTCTGAAGTTCTACCTCAATGTAAGATTGTATAAAGAGCGATTCAGACAATACTTTACAGAATGATTCGATCAAGTTAGTCAGGATGCTATTGAACCTAGTTTAGAGAAGCAGCTAGAGATTTCACCGTCGACAGTTGCCAGTGAATCATCAAGCATTTTCTAGGAATTTGTATAGTTTTTCGGAGAATTATCGAGAGTTTGCTAGACAGTTTTCTTTCATGAGAGAAATCTTTCTTCTTTTATAGATAGTCATCTATATCATGATTTTCAACCTTGAAAAGACTCGTTGAGGCACTACTTGTCCGATCTAAACTGTAATCGAATTCACTTCTCATCGATTTTATAAAAGACATTATTTAGAAAACTTCTAGAAACGAATTAAGACTATGCACATCAAAGAAAAAATTTTAGCGAACGATTGCGCAGTTGCCAAGAGTAACAGACAGGATTGTCGAAAAAATTCTTGACCAAAATTTGAAGACAATGATTGCAACAATCATGTAGGAACAATTTCAACGCCTGTTAGATGATTTCTACTGCACTTAGTAGACTGTGATTGCCGTAAATTTCCAGGATAAGCGCATTTTTTCGGCTCTCTGTATGAGAGTGGAGTGAAACATGTGAAGTTTTCAACGTGAAAGAGACGGACCAGTAAAGCAAAAGCTATGGAAAACTGAGAAACGATCCTTACTTCAGTAAGATCAAAATGGTCGAAGTGATCAAGATGGTTGTACTTGTGTTATTGGTTTTTGTTAGAAGCCGCTCTCAAAGTACTCACAATTGAAACATTTTAGTTAAACATTAAAGATCATTTGGTATTTGTATTATCCTACTTTCTCTGGTTAGCTATGCAGTCAATAGCATCAATATACAGAGAGCACCCTGATTTTGCGTGTTTGCTATATATCAATTCTCTAACAGTAAATGTAATCTTTCGCAGTCGAGAAAGTTAATTCAGCAGTAACCCTTCGCAAAACTATTCTTCAATTGCCATTATACAGTTGTACATCGCGCGTGAGACATCATTCTTCTTTTTACAGAAATCTCTTAATAGATTTGTTGAAATATGACCCTGCTAAGATAGCTGTCAATAGCAATATAAGTCGACTAGCAGCACGTCTTGTTAAAAATCGCAGATGACAAAGTTGTGTGCTGTCATCCACTAAAAACATGGCAAAAAGTAATTCATCTTTGAGAAATAAATTCATTTCCAAGTTTGCCGACGGTGCGAGTTTTCGACAAACTGACATCTCATGTTCTATCACTACTAGAGATGGGCTGAATTCGATTCGGTTCGTATCTTCTCGAATCGACCTTAGTTTCAGTTTGATTCAGTTCCCAACTTTTCAAGCTAGGAAGGTGTGACTTCCTTGAATATTATATTAAAGATGATACCTTTTCTTTCGTATCTATAATGTAGTTCCCAGCGAATTTTTCATATCAAGGATCATCAATATATCTTGATCCTTTCGAAGCTGGGGTAAAAACTAACAAAGTATAATGCAAAAAGTTCGGAATCAGTCTGAAGTTGGTAAAAACTTGATACTGTTTAGTTTTTTCCGGTCAAACGCAATCAAGTGCAACTCATTTCATGGTCTTTATTTTGTATCAGATGAATACTCAACATAGATTTGGAAACAGCGAGCAAAAAGTTAAAGATAACTGACATGAAGAATCACTAGGAGTCCAATAAATCTCAAAAGTGGTAACGTGTCTTTTATAAGCAAGAATAAATGAACTCGATTTATAACTTCTTGAAGTCCCACTCACAGTTTATTATGTAATAAGTATTGAGCATCATGGGCGCCCTAGAGAGTTTTCATGTCAGTTGAGTTTAATTTTTGAGCGGTCTTTCTAAATCTATTCTAATAATTCGACTAATAGAAAATAAAGATCTCAACATCAGTTGAAACTAACTATGATTGGTCGAGAAAAAAGAATTTAAAACGCGAGTTTTGGACCGAGTCCAGTCGATTTCCGAACATTTATTTTATTTTCAATAAGCTTTGGAC
>CAJNSZ010002189.1:0-17307 GCA_905329745.1 Rotaria sp. Silwood2
GCTCATTTCACATATCGATAAATTTGGTGCTCATTTCACTCTTTTTTTGGTGCTCAAAACACACTTCATCGATCTGGTGCTCATTTCACTCCTTTTCTGGTGCTCAAAACACTCCTCGTCCGCGGATTTTTTCGCTTCATGACAGTTACAATGCTGTGAAATAGATTTTACGATTTACGAAGCATAACAGGAGATATTCAAAAAATAATTAATGTGTGATTTCGCTGTTGTTTATATTCTTAAAATGATTACATGACATAGAAAAAATGACAAAAATGTTAAAATATATCAATTGATAATGATTTTTTTATTGTATTCTTTGAAACTTTTGTATACGACTATTAAATGTATCTGAGACGTATAAATTAAGTTCTGAATCAAATGCAACATCAGATGGATAAGTTAATTCGTTACTTCCATTTCCTGGTTGTCCTGTTCCTGCAATTGTAATACCAAATACAGAATTTGGACAAAACATTTGTATTCGATGATTCTGACAATCACTAACATATAGATTACCATATTTATCAAGAGTTATACCTTCGGGATAAAATAATTGGGCTGAACTATTTCCATATCTTCCAGGTATACCAGCATAAATATAGTGAGGTTCATAATCACCGATAAACCATTGTGTGATTGAATGTGAGTCATGGTTTGATATATAGAAAATTTGATTTGGTTCATCATAGTAAAAACTGAATGGATTATTTAATTGATCTGGATTAAGACCTCCACCATTACCTCCCTAGAGAAAATACAGGGTGTTCCAAAAGTCCTTGACAAAAGTTTTTTCGTTTCATTTCACTATTGACTGGACTTTATTGAGTTACTTTTTTGGGTAATAGATAAATACATTAAGTTTTTATTTTTAAAGACAAATTTCAAAAGCATTGTTGAAAGCTAAGATCTTTAACCGAAATACAAAAATTTCGCCGGTTTTCTCTTTCTAGAAATACTCATGGATAATTTGTTTTTTAATTGCTTGAATTTTGGTTTAATACTATTCATTTCGTTTTTGTAAAGATATACCACAATAGATTTCTGTTACAAGAGCTTTCAAGTATTGGGCAATTTAAAGATTCGAATCACTCAACAACTCGAAGCAGTTAAACGAGAAATATTATGTAATGTTTTTCAAGAAAAATAAAATAGATTAAATTTTTTGTATATCGGCTAAAGGTCTTAGCTCTCAACAATTCTTTTAAAGTTTGTCTTTAGAAATAAAAACTCTGTGTATTTATCTATTACCCAAAAAACAATTACTCAATGAAGTCCAATCAATAGTGAAATTAAATGAAAAACCTTTTCTCAGGGACTTTTGGAACACCCTGTATTAAAATCAAGTATACATAAATAATTTTTGTACTACTTCCAGCAAATAAAAAACAGCTCAACACGATTAAGTAGTCAATCACTTTAACCTTAAACTTATTTCTCTATTCGTAATTTCGTTTTCATTTTCCCTCAAATGAATACTGAGATTTGTAGTCCGTCACACCATAAAAATAGAACCAACAACTTACTGCCATGATTGTACCAGTAGACGTTTTTGGATCATATACTGATGACCATCGTGTTATACGTTGATTTTGTGTATCAGCAACAATGATATTTTTCTTTGAATCGAGTAAAACTGTACTAGGATAACTAAATTCATTTAATGCTTCTCCTCGACTACCATTTCCTGCAATTGTTTTTCCAGTCTTCGCGTTTTTCTTCCAAAATTGGATTCTTTGGTTATTCCAATCAGCAACAAAGACATTTTCATTTTCATCTGCAAAAGCATCTACTGGATTCGATAACGTATTTGGTGTTGTTCCACCTGTACCATCGGCTTGCCCGGCGGCTGTTTTAATTTCACCATTTGGATAACGTTTTTGAATTCGATTATTAGAATTATCAGAAACATACAAAATTTGTGTTTTAGGCTCGATAAATAAACCTGTAGGTAAGCTTAACTGATTAAAACCTGATCCATAACCATTACCTATAATTGTTGTTGCTGTTGTACTCCATTTAAGGTTGCCTGGGCCTAGAGTTTCAATAGAAACAATTCAGTTCGTTTTAACATAAAGATTTGTTACAATGATTTGAACTATTAATGAAAATTATGGATTGTTTAGCAAATATCTTCAGCTTTCAACATTTTCATATCTGTAGTTCTGTTATAGGATGCGAATGAACTTCAATGACAAATTGATTATGAATTTATGGTATGAGAAACTTTTACTGATATAAATTACTAATGTTAGGAGCTGCAATAAAGTGTTAGATATATAAAAGTTTTAAGATAATAGTGAGAATTTAGCTATACATTCAGTATTGAAAAGCTTATTTGAAAGAACATCAATATGAGAAAAATAGAGAAAATCAGTAATATGCTCCATATTCAGTTCTGCTTCACTCGTACTATTTATTTACTAGAGAAGTAAACGTATGAAAAATATCTTAATTGAATAAGAACAGGAAAATGATTGAAATATTATATCGATGAACTTTTGTCTATCAAATAAGAATGATTATCACATATCATATCTTCATATCGTATCATCGTAAATTTTGTTTACATGCCATCTGTAAACGCTAAACTCATTTTACACAACTTTTCTGTTTTACGAATTGAAGAAAGATAAACTTCGATGTGACCAAAAATTAAATCCTCTGATAAACTACGATGAATTACATATTTCACTATATTCAGTCCATCATGCTTTCAAACGATGATATGAGAAATTTACATGCACTTACAGTCGCTTGATTGTTTATAAACAGATTGACCTGAATGAAAAAACAGACAAATAAAAGTAAAATTGCTTCGACTTTTAAACATTTTCTTATGCACTTGCCATTATTTATTGCGATTGTTCTAAAAATAATAAAAAAGATTAATTCAATACTCCTAATGAAGCTCATCGTTTCGATTCAGCTCTATGTTTAATACCTACGCAAATAAATATAACAAGTATTGCAACATCATTTGGTTGGTAATAGATAAATAATGACTTTCTGCGTTTCTCACACTTTTAAAATTCGTTATCACTTTTTATCCATGCATCGTCATCTACCTTTAGCATATTCATACGAATCAAATAGTGATAAAAGACATGATGAAGCATATATTAGGCCAAATTAAATGCTTTAAAAAGGCACTAGGAATTTTAAGCAGTAGGGTATGAGTGGGAGTGGGCCAGGATTTGTGGGTATCTTCCAGCCAAAAGAAGAAATACTCGCGCATGCCCACACCCTTGCAATCATTTTTATTGAACATACATTTATCAAACACATGCAGTTTTGAATAAAAGCTATGACTTTGAAAGTTTAATAATCAAGTTAATCGGTCGAATGTCAGTTTTGTTATAACTTTCAACCAATCTTATAATCTTAGGTCTTCATTACAAGCAGTTTGGTTATAGTCATTAGCCAATACAATTTTCAGCATTACTCAAGACTTTCCACGTCAAAAAATTAGGATAAAATTCAGGTTAAAATTGATTAAAAGCATACACTTTAAACCGAAAAAAAAAACAAAATTCATTGATTATTCTAGTTGACTTCGACTATAATCGATTAAAACTTAATGAAAAAAAATTGATTATAATGGATGTAATCCCAAGTAAATCAGTTAAAGATTTCTCATTTATCATGAAGAAAAATCAATAAAAGTCAATGTTTTTTTATATTTTTTAATAAATTGTAATCGAAATTAATTAGAAAAAATTAATGAAATTTTGTTTTATTTTTCAGTTATTTTTTATTACAATAATTTTCCAATCTTTGTAAATCTCATTATTACCCTAATGTTTTACATGGGTTGAGGCTAATTAAAACTATTAGTCAGACCCTTCTCTTAGATAAGATACGCTCACACTCGGTATAAAAAAAAACCACCGTCCACTTTACTTTTCTAAATAATGATTTAACTTGCGGGGTGTGGATGTGGGTGTGGTTGTTGGTATATTCCTTATCCGTGCTCTCACATCCATCCACGCAATCCTGCCCTCATCCCACACTCATGATATTGTAGAGAAGAAAAATTTGCAAAATATATATGAAAATCAGCTTGAAACCTCGTATAATGATCAGGTTGCAGCTGAAACAATGGAAAAAAATTGACATTTTTACTCGAAAAATGAAGAATTTTAGATAGTATTTATCCTATAAAATGCGTTTGGCCCGTTGAAAAATAAGCTCTATCTCTAAATATATATTACAATAAAAATTTCATTAATATGTTTTCTTTTAAAACGACAAAACTTTATATTAACAATTTTTCATCATATTTTTTCAAGAAATTCGGTCAGTACTTCAAAGTTGAATAGAGCTAACTTTTCACCAGCTCAACCAAATGCGCTAAAATATGAACTTAGAGGTCTCCGATGATGCTGATTATGATAGGAATATCAAATTGGAAAACTAACTTTTATTGAATGCTCCGATTCGCCGTGCCCTTATTGATGCTTTCTTAAGCTATAGCTAATATCCATACTCTGTATATCTACCCGTAGAAAGACAGTTAAGCAGCTGAAGGGAGCCGTATCTTTGGCAACCATTATCTAAAGCACTTTCCTTCTTTCTCTCCTTTAACTAATTCATGTAAACGCTTTCGATTGTTGCATAAAAAAACTCAAAAGAAAAAAACATGAATAGCCGCACCATGGGTGAGTTGAAATATTGACACAACTAATTGCATGCATGCATTCATGCAAACCCAGTGTGAGTGCGCTGAAGTATTGATACAGTGAATGAATTGAAATAAATCCTGTAGAACAATAGATTCCAAAAACAAAACGTTTTCGTACCCCCCTCTGATATCCAAACAAAGTTCCCGTGACACAACAACTCAGGTATAAATACTTGAAAAAATCTCCATAGCTGATTCATTGACTATATCGTCATCCTCTACAGCTAGAAACAAGTGACTAGTCGGGTAGAAATATTATAGTTATTTCATACTATAGTCTGATTTAGGTTATCTCATTCATCAAGAGATAGCAATCCACATCTATAATTATTTCATCGCCAAAAGTTAACATCACGATTTCACGAAACCGATTACAAAGTCGGATTCCTCGACCTTAGAAAACTTCGATTCTTCCGTTACGGTAGTTCTTTTCTAACAAAGCTGGAGTAAAAATGTTTCAACACGAAGAATTAGATCGCATAACATTTTCTCGACATTTTTAATCTTCAGAATCTCGCCAAGAAAAGACTCTTTACGGACAGATCAATATTTCATTTAGTCTAACAAAAAATTATAATCATCGAAGATTATATGTCAACTCGTAATTTCTTCATCGAAGCCCGCTTTAGGAGGGATATCTTTGCTACAATAAGGGCAAACCATCCTATTGTGAGAGCCATTTCAAACAGAATTCAGACTAACTTCCTGAGTAGCTCGAAATACAGCATTTTGACTGTGGGTGTGACTGTTGATCATCTTTTCAAATCCACCCACGCCCATATCGTGACCCGAATAATGCCATGATTTACCTCTGTTATAGTGGGGAAAACCTTCTCTGAACCTTGATTATCTAGTAAATCAATCTGATCAGCAAATCAAATTGATCACGAGATTTTATCCCTTATAGTAAAGGAAAAGCAAGATGTGGTTTTGGTCATTTGAAATGGAACCCCTATGAACATCCAGATTGAGTTGAACAACATCACATTCTTGCTTTTTAACATTTAATTTGAGCGAACAAAGTAGTGTTTGCTTGTTACTTGTTCCTATTACTATTTAAGAAAAGCTAGTTAGCGCTACGTATGTGCCGAGTTGATAGCGGCTTTGAGGATATGATTTCGAATTTGTTTGGATTCGGATTCCTTGGTTTAGACTAAAATAAAATTAGTTCAAAACAGTAGTGTATATAATCATTGAGTTCTTATGGTTGCTTCATACCAGATCCACACACTTTTATTTAGATTTAGTTAGGGATGGTGTTGAGCTTACATGAGTGTATATGAGAATCTTTCCTAATCCAGTAAGCATCCGTCCACTCTTAACCCGCATCTCACACTGTCAGACACAGCCTCAGAACATAATCAGAACTGGAATAATAAAACAATGTTTTGATCGAAAATGCAAAACGATTGTTTATTTTTGATTTTTTTCTCTAATCTAGCAACCATCCAATATTTGGTTATTCTTTCTTATAGTGTCTGATTCACTCCAAAATGCATCGTGGCTTTTATCGCGCACTAATATTAATTGCGTTGACCTATTTGCTCATACTAAGCGTGACAGTTGTCGGACAATGTTGTCATCCTTTTGATGATGTTTGTCTTGACATGACAGAAGGTACACCCTACTGTGGGCGCGGTCCATGCGATCGGTTTGGATGTAATTGTAAAGGTGGTTGTCGCAAGCCAAAGTTTATCGCGCTACGTGGATGGCCAAATGTTCAACTCGCTAGATGGCAGCGTAAAAACTCCGACTGAACATTCGCATTTTTAGACTGCTGCCAATACAAATCCATTTGAAAAACTAATTTGTTAAAGTTAATAAATGATACAATTATTACCTCTAATCTCATCCAACACGAAATTCATACTTTATCTTCTTTTTTTACCCCATTTCATTGTAGTTGTTTTCTTTCCATTATTCTGCTCGTTAATCAAGCAAGTGTTTTATTCATTCTCTCAGTATGCTTCCTATCCTCATTATTTCCATTCCTAAATTTTATTGACACTGTTTTTTTCATTCTAACTATATTGAGGGTGTTTTAGAGTGAGTTTATTTTATGTTAACTCAAATTCGAAGACGAGAGAAATCACGCAGTTACCACTAACTGATTCTGTAGTTTTTTAATATTTATTTTGATATAACAGTTATTTAATATCTACAAACTACAAGTGCTAAAGGTGAGTCTCGAAAACAAATCACTGGATCTTTGAAAAAGAAACGAAAAAATGGCCACATTTTTTTGTAAAATTTTAGCAGTATCGTTGCTTTGATGTCACTGAAACAGAAATATGTGCTTTGGCATTTATCTCAGTTTCTTTGAATGCTCATTATGCATGCGCTAGTTTTCGACCAAAATCTTGGTAATTATGAATATTGTTTTGACTGTGGCCTCTTGCACTTGGTGTGGAAGATGGGGAATATTGTGTTTTCTTATAAGTTTGTTGGTAGTCACCTAAGTTATGTATTTCTAACTGTAGGATTGTAAAAATATCAAAATATGGAGTTTTAGAGTAGATGATCAAGAATTGTTTATATTCTTTCGTTTTCGCATGTTTTAGTACTCGAACTGTTTATATTTTTTGAAAGTACCTCCAGTTATTCCGATATTGACGCCAGCGTAGTAGAAGTTCTTTCATCGAAATAAATTTTGAATTACGTTTCAATGTTTTATGTGGTAATGAATCTTTAACTTCAGGAAGATATTTCACTTTGCGATCACTTTAGCCACTGAATATTTTTTTGCACATATTTCGACGTAACGCTATTTCAGATATGATGAGCGTTCCTTATTTGAGATGCCTAGTGTTCTCTCTCATAGATAATTAGGACGAGCATCTGTATCATAATCATATTGTCTTCTTCAAGGTGAATGTCGTCTTGTATGGTTTTAGTATGAATTTCGATTTCTGACGCAAAATTAATGATCGTGATATCAATAAACCAATGAGGAAAAGAACCCATAGAAATAACTGTTCATAGATTTTTTTCTTTGCTTTCTATTGTGCCGCTACATTTTGGAAGATATTTTAATCATATTTCAAAGTTTCATTGAAAAAATGATACTAACTTGAGCTGTTTATAATATGTTCTGCGGTTGAATTATGTGTAAACAGCAGATTGCAATACTTTGAATGATGCTGACAAAGTGCTTGGAGTTCGACTAGTATTTGTTCTTTTTTTTTATATATGCTTTTGTTTTTCGTCTTGGTTGATTTGCGACAGTCTTCAATGTGCCACTGATAGTAGTGAGTTTTTTAATGAATAATATCATGCTCTAACTATTCCATTTTCTCTCGTTGAACAGCTTTGTTGGATTTTGTGAACATCCTGTCGACTTTGCCTATGGCTTGATCAAGAAGAGTATATGCTGTTGGTTCAACAGAGCCATATCTTGTTCTACAGTTGTTTGCTTTGCTGCTGCTTGCCAGACACGTCTTACTGAGGTGATCTATTGAAAGGTTAAAGATTGTGGAAAGTTGTAAAGCAGATAAAATTTAAAGAATCTATATCAGTCTGCGTTTTAAAGTCATCTCATAAATTCTGCAATCACCCACAAACCCATGTTTCTCGAGATGATTTCATACAACCGAATATGAGTGAAATGATGAGATGTGGCAATGCTAGAATGACAAGAACAATTGAACTGAACAAGCATATGTTCATGTTGCAAAATTGTTTGTTAAGATGTTGTCTGTATTTTTTTTTCGATTTCAATATCACAGCGTTGACGAGCAGTTTTAATAATAATAAATACAGCTCATAACAAATTGATAATATATGAAGTAAGAAGATAAAAAAAGGTGATGATTGAATTATAATTTTGTAAAAATTTTTGAACAATATATTACACACCAAATCCGTTGTTCTTCTTTATCATTGAACAAATTTCGATTTAGAGGTTCATGAATGAATGTGATCGTGATTAAAATGGGTATAATGAATATGATCCATTTTCGTATACAGCAGAATTTTTAGCAAAGGTTCAATTGATATACAGCTCATTTTAAGTATAGAACGATTCATTATAAAACCCATTTGAGATAAAATAACGAACCAAAATTTAACTGCAATGAGACTTGATATTAGAATAGAAGTGATCAGTAAGACTAACAAATATAAACCACAACCAACTTTTCGTGAATTTTTTCTCCGAAATGTTAAATATGAAAGAATTTCATGAATAAAACCTAGTCCGAACATAAACATTGTAATAAATATGCTTATTTTGATTGACATAGGTTGTTCGACTCGTGTTCGAAAGCGTCGAATTTCATATCGTAAAATATCATTGAATGTTAAAACAATACCTTTAGCATAGAAATTATCTGGAAAACAAGAGCCTTCATTCCGACAGTAATCTTTATGTCGACATTTAAATGTATTCGAATGACTAAATTGAAAACAATTCATGTGATGTTCAACAGTACATAGACACATGTAATTTTCATCAAAAAAAAAAACACCATAGATTGCGATGATTTGCATATGGTCAATAATAATATTTAATTCGTTGAAAACGTAGCATTACCATCAGAGTAGAATTCAATAATTCGTTTATATAAAACCAACGCTGACTAGATTTTATTGGTGTGGATATATCATGATTTGGATATTGTTGAACAATAGCTAAATAATAATTGTTATCTAATTTGACATAAACAAGATGAAATTTTTCTTCGCTATACAATGTTATCATGTGTTGATTGTGTGTTAGTTTTTTAAATAGGACTTGACTAAATGGTTTCAAATTTAGGGCGTGGCTGTGGGTCTAGCTGTTTGCTACATCTGTATACACACCCACACCAACACCATAGTACTGCAGTATCTTCTATATATATAAAGAAGAATGTTTGTCTGTTTGTCTGTTTGTCTGTTTGTCCGTTTGTCTGTTTGTCTGTTTGTTCGTTATGCATTCAATCCCTGTAATAGCTACGGTCACCAAACTTTCCATGGTAGTTCCCTAGGTCCAGGGAAAGGTCAAGAGGGGGTCAGCGCCCNCCTCGAACCTGTCTCTCGTTCTTTTTGATGCTCTATCTGTGCTGAAAATTTGAGCTTGATCGGTCGTACCGTCTTCGAGAATCAGAAAGTGTCAAAAAAGAGGGGGGGGGGTACCCTTAACTTATTCGACATGACTCATTGCCTTAAACGCTATTAGGTCTAGTTGACATTTGATATTGACCTCATCTTGACCTGTTAAGAGACAAAAAAAAAGCTATGAAAGAGAATGAACGGACAATCCTTGTACCTTTTTTCTTATCTTAAATATCAGCCGACATTGGGGATGAGTGCGTCAAGATACTCATTATAGAGTTTTGCGAATAAATGATCAGTAATCAATGCTAACAAACTATGTTTGATACTGTTTTACTGTATCTGTTGGATAGGTGCTGCAGATTTGAAAGGCAAGTTGGATATCGTAAGTGTCTATGTATACGCTTCATTGACGCATTTATATTCCATGGATTTTGGAGGGCGTCAAAAAGAGACATTTGAGCAGCATGCAGATTGTTTTCAATTTCAAAAACTTTATATCGACATGAAATGTTTTACTTCATCTTTGAAGTACCAGTTTAAACGGGTCGAGGGCTCGGCTTTAACGTAAAACTATCGCTAATCTTTATTCATGAAAATTTGGTTGTTCTATTATTCAAAAAGTGCCAATCGAAACCACCTGTCAGAAGTTCACACTAGGACAATTTTGTTCATAATTTTGATATCTGTTGAAATCTACATTAAGCTCTGAGTTACAGTGACTTGAAATAGACCTATAAAAATTATGTTTGATTCTTTTATCAAAGGTATTTAAATAAAAAATATCTGACGTCTGAAAAAGAACATCTTCATAATCGAGTTTTTGAGAAAAAACATGCAGAATTTCAAAAAAAAAAGCCTAGACCAGTCGGTAAAGAAAAAGTGGTCTCTATCGGACCGGATCGCTATTTACTGTTACCGGTTAAAATTCTGTGTGAAACATCATATTAAATGTTGTCTAAAACATTTGCTGAGTGTAGATCGTCGATGGAATTATACTCAGGATCAAATGAAAAGTTAGAAATATGCGTAAAGATAAAATCAATGCTTGTTATCATTTTCTGAGACGAAATTTTCAAAGTAATGGTAGCAGTGTCAATCTATACTATCGTACTCCTTTTATCAAGTATTGGCTTTCAAAACGATTTGACAGAGTACTCATTTGGCTGCTGCTTAAAAAGATAATTGCGAAGATTTAGTAATCAGCTGAAAACTTCGCAGACTTGTAGTTGGGTGCTAATAATAATAAAGTTTTTTGTTCTTCTTATTCATTGAAATTATTAAGCAAACACTTGACTATGCCAATGAACATTGACATGTGAAATTATCTTAAAGATTTCTCTTCTGTAATCATATTTTAATATGATTAGGCTCAAAAAACTAACAGGATATTATTACTATAAAACAAAATCTTGTATACTCAGAATGGGAATTACGGTTATCTCTATTTTTCGTCGTAACTTTATCTTAAATGGCCGTTTACAGTGTAATACGGACCGTATTTTTGCAATGGGATCAGAACTAGTAATTCATTTCATTATTTTAAATATATCAATGAATAGATATTATCACAACGCTTTTTTGCCGACGTCTATACGACATCTCGATAAACAATTATCGGTTTTTTTTCAAATTCTTGACACATTACACATGATCTTTAAATCTTATTTCTGTCGTGTAGTACATAGGGCACTACAAAAGTTTTTTCGCCCGGTTCTTCTAGAAGGCTCCGTTTGAGTTCAAGTATTCTGTTATAATGCTTAGACATATTTAGGATTATGTGCAAAATTTCAGACTTCTAAGTCTTGTACTTTGCTATAGTCTATTATTTCTTCTACGTTAGTAATATGCCATTTTCTGTGTACTAAATAACGGACGGTATATAATAAATGATAGAACTTTGCATTCCATCTTTTGATTCCTCACAAAATTTTATTAAAAAATAACAAAATATACCAGATGATGCTGCGTGAAAAGCTCTACAATTTACATAAGCCTGCTTTTTTTCTAGCTGCACTTTTTACTTTCAAAATAGTCAAGATTTTGAAGGGTCAAATTTTAACTGTGCGAAAACAATATTTTTTTTTGGTACAAGATAAAATCATTTTTTCTTATTTCATCTTTTTACACTTATTCTGTATAAATTGTAGAGCTTTTCACGCTGGATCTTGTGATAAATTTTGTTTTTTAATACAATATATCAAGTGAATGAAAATTGAAATACAAAACCTGGCCATTCAACCTGATACATCCGTTAGCTTATTCAATGTTAGATGAATCAAATAATACAATATAAAGTGGTGAACATCCAATAGATGTTCCTTATAAAAAATTAAAATGTAATCTTCAACCAGTTGAACATGATTTTGAAAGAATTTCAACTTACTGAAAAATATATGATAAATATTCATGATCAATATACATTAAAATAACGTGAATTGTTCAAAACAATACTTGATGAAGAATTTGATCGTTTCAAAAGTTTCAAAACATTTGATAATCATCAATTATTATGGCATGAATCAAGAACAACTAATTTTGCTGGTATTCTTAGTCAAGGTTTGCGTATTGCTCGATCTGAAGCATCAGCTGTAAGTTTTTTGTTCTTCTTTGAAATTAATAAGATTTTCAGACGGGTTATATGTTTAGTAAAGGTGTTTATTTTGCTGATATAGTTTCCAAAAGTGATAAGTTATTTGTTTTCTTTATGAAGAATTCTTTGAGAAAGAAACATTAATTTAGCAAACTATTGTTTTACAACAAAGCAATCGCCTGAAGGATTAATTCTTTTATGTGAAGTTGTACTTGGAAAGATGCATGAATATTATAAAGCAACGAATTTATCTGCATCAACTTTACTAGCTTGTACACATTCAACCAAAGGTTATGGATCAACAATGCCAGATCCAAAAGGTTAGATTTATTTTGATAAATATATTTTAAAATAAAAATATGAATTTTTATTATATAGAATATTATTATACAAATGATGGTGTATTTATTTCAATGGGTCATGGAATTCAATCAAATGTTTGACAAACTTCATTATTATATAATGAATATATTGTCTATAATACAGATCAAATCAATATCAAATATCTTTTACGAGTGAACTTTCAATATAAATATTAATAAACTATTTCTTTTATTTTTCTCTCTAAATTCTTTACAAGAAAATGATGAATTCTCTATTTTTCTTATTTGTTTGTGTTGTGCTTCAAATAAAGACATGATTATCAAGAAAAAATCTTTTTTTTTTTTCTTTTGATTTATTTTTCCTATATTATTTTCTTTATTATTAAATGATTGGTGTGAATTTAACCTAGAATAAATGATGAAAATTAAGCTGTTTTTTTTTTATGGAATTTTCGATGTCAGAGTTATTTCAATGAGTTTTGATGATAAACAAGTGTAAAAAATTATCAAGAACGAACTATGAATATATCTGATGATAGAATCATAGAACCTCTTCAGATTCGATTTATCAAAATTCTGTATGCATCATTTCTTATCGTTTTTATGCAAAACAAGATCATACAACGACAAACAGAACGTTTTCGATGGTTTACTGGAACAATAATCTGGAACGAACATTTTTTTCTACCTTGCTAACAACTGGAATGTGTTGGAAAAATTCTAAACGATTAATAAATCGATCAAAGAATTTAAACTCTCAATCAGCTATTCTTAGAGTTATTCATATATAAGTCACTCATTTCTTATTAAACAGATCTATTGTGATCATATCCAATGATTGAAATTAGGGGTGTCATATTACTATCACCTCCACATACACTTACCAAGGTAACAGTAAGTGTGTTTACTACTGAAAAATTTCCTATTTAGCACAGATAAATCGCTACTTTAACTATCAATTCTTCGTTGTTATATAATAATTTTTATCATTTGCCACTTACTAGTAGGTGGTAAGTGTTTAGTCAAGAATAGCGAAGAATATTTGGGGTACCTAGAGTAAATTTTTGAGAGATATTAACGGGTCCCTCTGATAGTCCTCAAAAAAATACTCTAGGTACTCCCCAATAGTATCCAAAAAGTTACCGTTGGTAAGCTTAAATAGTCCTCAAAAACGATTATTCTTGGCACTCTCAAATAATCCTTGATAAGTTATGATTGATATCCTTAAAAATACCCTTAATACTTACAGGTATATGCCTTCCTATTCAATAAGAGACACTTACTACTTACTTGGTAACGGTAATAGGAATATGACACTCCTAATTGAAATAGACCACATTTTTGATAGTCAAGACAAGGTCAAAGAGACTTTTTCATCAATCAAGAAGCATTTTTCTGCAGATTAATGAACTCTCTTAAAATTAACAAGAACGAAATTATTATCTCCTTTAGATTTGTTATATGCAGAGATCGAAGTCGATCAGTTTATTATGTCTCGATTCGACTTTGAATTTGTCTTACAGCTGGTTTTCATCAGTTTGAATAAAATTATTCATTCCTGATTGAAACTTTGAATAGAAAATTTCAGTTTTGTAACACTTTTCACCTATTCTTAGTTCTGCTTCAGCAGTAGATAGAGATAGAAATCAATGGTATATAAATACATACTGTTTTATATTTGCAAGAGAAAATTAGAAATCGATTCTTACAATTATTCAATTTTTCGAATAATAACTTATTCTCAATAAACTCAAGAAAATATTAGTTCTTTCGTAGATTATTTGATGAACTTTATATTTGAAATGACTCTCTCGTTTATATCAACTATAGAAACTATTTTGAATATTTCTTAATAATCGTAAGAAATATGAATTTTTTTTCTCGTAATTCTATAAGTTTGTCATCGAACCGTTAAACAATTATTTGAAAATGAACTATGTATAATAAAAATGAAGAAATATTTGTTTATATCTCACAGTTTCTATGGCAACGATCATATTCTTAATCTTTATTTGGTGGTTGACTAATATAAAGAAACAAAAAAAAAGTCCTTCGTCATTGAAAATAAATAAGAGAAGATATCGACAAAAAATTATTTACATCAAGATATGGCGTTGATTACATGTTTCGACGATCTACACGATTTAGTATTGATTGAGGTGTTTATGTATCTGTCATCTTACGACATTCTTTGGGGATTGACTCATCTTAATCATTGTCTAGCAATGTTAATAATTGAACAAGGTTTCTTCTCTCGTATTAATTTATCCATTGCACACTACCATCAATTTAATAGAATTCTTCATTTTCTTCCATTGAATTATATTCAATCACTCTCAATTAATAATGATGCATCTCCATTACAACTAACTCATTGGTCTTATTTATCTCTTTTGAAAACTCTACGTATCATTGGTGTATACAATCATGATGATCTTTTAGCTTTTTGTTATACTTCATGCAGCAACATTTACTCATCTCATTATAAAATCAAGCGAAAAGAATGATACCTGTAAGTATCACCTATTTGTTTCTAATACATGTAAAACTCTACAAAATGAGGTCCGAATTCATTTTGAACACAACACTCCTTTGTTGGTATGCTTAACACACCACACAACACTGCGTGAGGGTGAGGGCTGTGCCAAAAGTGAAACAATTTCCAATAGAGTGGAACCATTTAAGCAACAATTAAAAAGGTAATGTTGTTGTAGCATTAAATTCCTTTACAATATTGCTAAAAGAAAATCAATTTGTATGCATAGACTGTAAAAGATAAATTATTTTTATTATTTGAAAATTTTAGATCAATCAAAATTTGAGTCAAATAAAATTGTAGTAGAGATAATAAGGAAAGACAGATTCATTATTTTAGATTGAATTTCATTCAATACACATTGTCGAAATCGATAAAATAAAGAATAAAAAAATATCCAGTTAAATTATTTGAAAAATTATCTGATTTAAATATGAATTTGATTAAAAAACAATTTTAAAACTATGATTTATGTAACAAAATTATTAAAATTTATTATTACATTAATATGTTAAAATATAAAATAGTTTTTTTTATTCAGTATGAGATCTTTTTCAAGCAATCGTATGAAATTATTTTGATTTTTGATTGAAAAAAAGAAAATAGAACTAACTTGTTCATCAAAAATGATATCATATTCTAAAATACATTTGTAGAATTAGACGTACAATCGTATAACAAAGTTGAATTATTAAAACGAACAAAGCTTGCTCTAACTTTCTAATAATTTCATTTTCAAACTTGTGAAATCATCTTTAATAGTTCTAAATATATTTGAAAAGTATCTTGCTTGAATAATTATTACGATTACATTTTTAAAGATAAGAGTAATGAAAATCGTCGTGAGATAAAATATTAAAAGGAGAATAGATTTCGTTTAGCGATAATGTAGAATAGAATGAGAATTGTTTCAAGAATCTAAAGATTTTCATCATTTACAAATGAAATAGAGAAAATTTTCTATCAATCAGAAAACTTTTCATAGATCTGACATTAATTACTATTAAAAAATTTATTTGAACACAATCTTCACTTTGTTGATCTTTTTTTTGCAATCAAAATACTATTACTTTCAATCTAATTCTCAAAAGACTACTTAGCATTCTTTTTTCACTAATAATGAGTTGATATTTATATACTATTTTTTTAGGATGATTTTTCAATTAGATTTGACTATCTACTAGGCGGCATGATGACGTTAATAAATAATGTTCTTCTTATTCATTTACCTGCACTTTGATCTCTTGACTTGGGCATGAATTATTACGGGGCATGTTGGTCCATTATTACTGCTGTCACTCCTCTCACTTATCTGCGTCTTTCTTTATTAAGTATAGATATTTTGTTGCGTCTTATATTGACAGAACTACTCTCCGACATATTACACCAATTACACATAACAATAGGTGATAGTGATTCCAACACTCATTCTTCCTGTGTTAATGTCTAATTTATCGATTCGAATGATTAATTTATGCACATTTTTCACTTGTTCAAACATTTTTCTCAATGCTAACGATTGAATGGACAGTTTTTGAATTACTGACATCTTCAAATGTTATGCCTGTTCTTCGACTTGCTAATGTATTTCTGTTTATTAATATTATAATGATTTAAATTCTATTAGTTCATCAGAAATCTTTACTGATCATCGTCATATTGATGTTTATTTCGCATTTAATCTTCTTAATTGTCCTCAATATATCAAAGTGACACCATATATACCACGTGGAAATCGTTTTCATTCACGAGAAATTTGTTGGTGCAACATTCGTTGTTAATCGCTAGTCGCTCAGATCAGAATGACTCATTGATACTGATCCTTTTGTAAGTTATTGTTTAATTATGTTTTTGATCACCTTTTATTTCAAGATGAAATATGAAGAAAATGGAAATCATTATTCTTTACTTAATAATTTTGTTTTTATCTAACAATATGTCAATGTATTTCATATATTTATAGAGTTGTGGAGATCATTATTATCATCATATGTGGTATACTCTTCCATAGACATTTGATGAATTCTTCTACGAATATATTCCATATAGATGGCTTAACAAAGTACAAGTGTTTGAAATACCTTCTCACAATCCTACGGCAATGAATCAATCATCACTTCGTACATCAGATGCAACC